>LPNX010538719.1:147722-188865 GCA_001517045.1 Pseudotsuga menziesii
CCTCCATAGCAGTTTCGCTTTCATATCCAATTTCATCAATTTCAGAGCACGAAGATCGATGCCACCATTTCCCTTTGGGACTTTTACAATGTCCCATTTAATTGATATTTTTTTATTGGATTTCCCCCCTTTAGAGAGGAATATTTTGATATTCTTAAGATTTTTCATAACACAAACTGGAGCTAAAAAAAAATGAGCATTGAAATACGAGAAGGGTGGAGAGAACATACCTAATGAGAACTATTTTTCCTACTGGATTTAGCCACCGCATGCCCCAAATTTGTATTTTCTCTTTAATTTTATGTGCAATTTTCTCCCACTCTTCTAATTTGACCCTTTTGTAAGAAATAAGGATGCCCAAATATTTAAAACAAGTCCAGGTACCGACACCCATAGATTCAAGGACATGGGATATGTTTTGAAGAAGAAGAGGGGGGAAATTCCATAGGAATATTTTGTTTTTGATATTATTAATTCCCCCTCTAGAATCCTCTACAAATAAATCAAGCATCATTTTAAATCTATTGTCATTGATTTCTGAATCTCCTCCAAGGAGAACCATATCATAAGAAAAATGAGCATTATCTATTGCTTTGACAACCCTTGCAAGGTTATTCCTATTAGATTTCCATCACCTTGCTTCATTTGTAGTTTTATTGCTAGATTTTTCACCATTAATATATAAAGGAAGGGAGAGAGAGGGAATCCTTATAGAAGCCCTATTGATCCTTGGAAGAAATCTATTGGTCTTCCATTGATCATAGATGTGACCCAAGGATGATTTATGTACACTTTTATCCATTTAAGAAAAGGGGGGAAAATCCAAATCACTCAAGAACTACAAAAAAGAAGCTATGTCTAACACGATCAAAGGCATTTTCCATGTCAATTTTTATTGCCATCGCCTTGTCCTTTCTCATACACTAGAATGGATCACCTCTATAACTAAAACAACGTTGTCTACAATTTGTCTTTTTGCAGCAAAACTCCCTGTCCTTCAAAGACAATTCTAGGTAAAAAAGTATTTACCCAATTTTCTAAGATCTTGGTTAATATTATTTTCCCTTCTTTTTTCCCAATTCAGCATTCTACATAGATCCTTTTTTATGATGGGAAAACATGCTCAATGGAAATGTATATTGAATTGATCTAGACGTAGGGATTTGTTTGGTCCTGATCCTTTTATAGATGTGAGGAATTCTGCCTCATTGATAAGACTTGTTGATCATTTGATTTTCTTCTTCATTTACCATGTGTTGTATGTTTGCTAACATTTCTTTCTTCGCTATACTTGCAACCGAAACCTGCTTTGTATATAAATCCTTGTAATGCTTGTAGGCTTCTTCTCTAACTATTGATTTACCTATTATTTTATCCCCATCATCATTAGAATATTATTTTATCCCCATCACCATTATGAATTTCTCTAATCACTTTTTTTTATATGGAGTTTTGTTTGATTATGGAAGCATGATATGTTTCTATCCCCGACTTTAGTTTCCATCCCTCTTCTTTGTTCTTGTGTATTTCAAGCAACCGATTCTTAAGGTATTGTTCTCTTTGAAGTAATTTTGTTTCCTCTTCTATTGTCTCCATTTGTTCCTATAGATTTCCCAATTCAAATTGCAACTCATGTTTGCACCATTGAGGGGATTGATAGTTTCTTTTTTTCCCAATATTTAAGGACTTATTTAACTTGTTGTATATCTGATTCCTAAACATATGACGAGTATCCTTCAATGTAGGTTCCCCATGCCTTTTCAATAAGAGTAAATACTTCTTGTTTCAACCAGAGTGGGTTGAATTAGAAAGGAATTGGTCCTTGATTTTCTTGTTCATTGATTGAGAGAATAATTGGTTTTGATACAAAAATACATTAGGGAGGATTGTAGTCTGCGATAGGATTTTTCTTTGTAAGAATGCACTATGTACCAAAAAAATTTCTAGTCTATATACAATGTATCATTCCATATCCTCCCGTTGGACCAAGTAAAGGTCCCTCACTTTGGCTTAATTTCAACCAAATAAAAACATCTTATTAAGTCCTCCAAATATTCACGAAAATGTTATCAAACCAAACTACCCATGTTCCTTCTTTTTGATAGATGGTGACATTAAAACCTCCTGCCATTATATCCACTTGTCCTTGAGTAAGTTTAGTGTGTGCCAATTTTTTTCTTGCTATTATATTGCACTGGACAATAAAATTTATTGACCCTAATGACCTCCTGCATGTTAATGTACACTAGATCCACTATAATACAATTAGTATTATCTTGTCTTTTATGGTGGTTTTACTTTATTGTATCCCAATATATTGTAGATCCCCGAGAAGCTCCTATGGAGTTTACAACAATTTATATTCCATTTTTTCCTCTTGGAGAAGAAGAGAGGAGAGTCTTTCTTTCTAAATTATATTCGTGTTTGATTCTAGTTTTTGTTTTCTCCCAAACATTTGCGATTCCAAGAGACTATATTCATTGTTTTTTATTGGGATATAGATTTACCTCTAGTTTCTGATCTTTTCCCCTTCATGTTTTGACTTGATGGTGTAATTTTTGTATGCTTATCCAGGGAGGCCTATTTTCCCAATTGTTTTTCCCTATCTTCTTCCTCTACTCTTAACTTCTTATGGCATATTCTACCTAATTTTTTATGCATAGATTTATCATCTTCCATGTCCTCTAAGGAGTCATCCTATGATTGTTTTGATTGTTTTCTAGTCACAACCCTTGTGTATTCTTCTTTTTCACACTCAAGTGCAAACTAATTTCTTGTATTGGATCCAAGGGAAGAATTTAGGAATATGTTGGAATTCTTATATATACTGAGAGGGGGAGGGGGTGAATCAGTATATAATGCAGATTATACTCTTTTTCACTTAATAAGACATACTTTAAAAAAAATTCTACTAAAAACAATAATGGACACAATTGCACTCAAATTCTATAATACACACACACACACACACACACACTTGATTGCAAGCATCAAATCATTGATTATAGGAACCAACCTGTAAGGACTTCTATCATCTACACAGGCACCGGATTTCTAACTTCAAGAACTAAACTGAATGGATATTAGTCCTTTTTGTGCAAGAACCCACTTTCAATGTTAATAAACCAACATGATTGTAAATTGTAATATCCTCTTTGTGTTCTTCAGCTCTGATTGAATGGAATCACTAAATCCCAATTGTAGTCCCCAAAACCAACTAGAAGGAAGAATTGAATCCCTATTGTATTCCCCAACACCATTTGGAAGGAAGCTACAAATCCCTATTGTATTCTCCAATACCAACTGGAAGGAAGATATGACTCCCTATTGTATTCTTCAGCACCAACTGGAAGGAGGCTATGACTCCCTTTCCTTGCCCCTTCCTGCCTCCTTGAAAAGAATATATGTAAATCGAGGACAAATATCTACGTCTGTCTTATATGTGATATGTGTTTATTATGATCTACGTCTTCTCTAATCCATGTCTTGTCTTATCTGTGTCTACATCTTCTGTAATCTAGATCTCAAGAATCTGTGATCTATGACAAAGTCTACTGTAACATCAATACTTTATTACTTTTACGATTTGTGATATGCATTTTTGCACTCTACAACTCTCTCTCACTTCTACAATTTATAATATGCATATTTTACACCAACAATTGTGCGATTTGCATCATTCACTACATAATTTCTTCACACATCACAATACAGGGCATCTTTCTTCTTTGCGCACAGTCTACTGTTCATATTACTTGTTTTTTTGCAATCCGTCTCTTCTGTTGTATAAACTTCTTCTATATCATCGAGCCATTGATACCCTAGGATTAGAAGCTTTCCAAATTAGAATATCATATCAAATTGATCTTCAATCTTACTTCAATACTTACATCTCTTGTTTATTTATACTTTTCTTACTCAATAGATGTTCCACAAGTTGGGATTCATTAGAAATGATGATGCCCCAACTCTTCTACTTCTTGGTCAATCTAACCACCTTATTTCATCTTACGTCAGCGTGCATACTTTGATAATTCAATCTTCTGTAATTTTGTGCCCTAATGTCCATTTACTTGGTGGTATCTGCGTATATGCATCCTATTTCTTGGTGGGATTTGCGCAATTCCTAAAATTCCACATTTATTCTCTATGTACTTCTTCAAACTAACATTACTTACATAGAGAACCATTCCCTGATGGATTCAGACTACCTTCAAATATTCACAACATCCATCTTGTTTGTTTACTCTTTGACATCAATGACAACACAAAGGTTCAACAAAATATTCTCCTAGGCCTATTTCTTCCAATACTATTTGTGGGACAGAAGTTTGAAAATATATCACTTGTTCTGGTTCTTTTAATTGAATGATTTTCGCTTCATTAATGTTTGCTTTTGCTAAAGTTTAAAAATGATTTAATAGTGAGGGATATGATCTTTGAGTTTGCTCTATATTTTTTGAGACTTGATTTGCTATTTTATTAACCTAATGCCACCCTTTCTCCCTTGATTTCTCTACACCCTTCTCCGTATTCTTTGAACATTCCCTTGCAAAGTATTTGTACTTATGATATGTTTTGCACTTAAAATGAAGCTTATCATAATATATTTTTTGTACATGAGTCTATCTGCCCATAATGAGGTTAATGGCCTATCTTTTATCTAAATACACCTCTACCCAAATGCAGGCACAAGAAAACATAGGGGGTTTGGGCTCAAATTTATCAATGTAGCGCCCAAATGAGTTTCTTGTGTCTTCCAACACTTCATCTAACAAACAATGCACAGGAAGATGAGGGAGATTCACCCATTAGGAATGACATATGGGATATCATTCTCAAGGTCAAAGGTCATACTCCAACTATTCAAGTACATGTATCTTAGACCCATAAAATAAGGCCCATTAAGTCATGATCTACTTTATTTCCAAGAAAATAATGGTGCATCCTACCTAATAGTAATGTTTACACCTAAATCTCATCATCATCATGTTCATGAGATCAGTACTCAGTGTTTACCTCAATCCATAAAATTTTGAAGTGTTAAGAATGAATGGAAGAGGATTTTTCGTTGTATTTTTTCATATATTAAGCCACCACCACACCTTGCTCATTGACAAGATGTGTTACCATGTCAACAACACACCTTTCCCTATTGCAAAGTGCGGCACTGCTACTGTTTCACTTCATGCAACATGATTTACCCCTTGACCAACGCTCCTTTCCCTCTTGCAAAGTGTGATGCCCTTCATAAAAATGCAAAAAAAAAGATCTCGATAAGTTTCTAGAAGAAACCCTCGATATCCTCATCCCAACTGGCTTGTATAGGTGGAAATCGAGTCCTTCCATCGACTTTGGGATGATCCCTTATCCTTCTCCATAAAATCCTCAACCTATCCTATCCTCTTTGGCCTTTATATATACCTTCACCCCTCATGGTTGAAGGAGGAAGAAAGGAGTAAGTGCACCGAAATGATGGCCAATTAGTGTTACATTCTTTGATACATTGGGAAGTCTTCTCGACATCAAGGATTTGTTATAATTCTTTCCCATTTGATTTAATGCAAATACGTTCTCTCTTTCCCATATATGATTGCATGTATTATGTTATGTTATCTATTGTTTTTCTCCTTAATCATTAAAATAATATCATCTTATCATCTTGTTTCTTTCACTTCATTTTATTTTTCTTGTGTGTCTATTGCATGTATTATCTTATATGCAAGTTGTATCGCAAAGAACATTCAAGAGACAATTCCAACCTTCAAATGAGTTATGAAATCTCAATATTCAAGTGATTTGATGTACTATGGGAAGATTTCATATCTATTTTTTCTTGTTCTAGATCTATATTATTTAGACTAGGGAAACAATCTATGTACGCATAGACTAAAGAATTTATGTAAAAAAAAGTTGGTGACTCCACTGGGGATATATGTGACTGTTGAAAGATAACACTCCATTCATTTGGGATGATCAAGCTCATCAATCATTTCATAACCTGAAGCATGCAATTACACATTCTCCTGTATTGCATTCTCCTAACTATTCGAAAGATTATCTGTTATATCTTGCGGTTGCCATTACTACTATCGGTATGGTCTTAGTGTAAGAAGATCAAAATGGACAGGAACATGTGATCTATTGTTTGAGCAAGAGTCAGTTAGATTTTGAAACATGATATTCACATGTCGAGAAGTTGGTTTTGGCCACAGTCATAGCCATTCAACGTTTTTGTCATTACGTTCTACTTCATGCTACTATTGTTCTTGCGGACTTCAATCCCATGTACTATATTCTGACCCGTTAGGTACTAGGGGGGAATTATTTTTGTTGGATAGTTATCCTATAAGAATTTGACCTTGAATTCATGAAATCCACTTCTAAAAATTCTTTGGTCTTTGTGGAACTGATGTGTGACCTTCCTCATGCTACTATTGAGACTGAGCCTATTGAATCCTAGATGAGTCTTTTTTTCTTATTATCATGACCGATCCTTGGTACAGAGACCTCATTTTGTATCTCTATACTAAATGGTTTCAGTAAAAATTATCTTGAGACGATCGTCGTCGTATTCGACATCACGAAAAGTATTATCTTATTATAAATGACACTTTGTATCGGCATGGTATCAACTCCATCCTACGACGATGCTTGACCCATTAAGAGAATGAACATGTCTTAAATTATTACCACCCTGGAGCATGATTCGGTTAAATTTATGGGATAGACACAACCCAAAATACCCTTCACACTGGCTATTTATGGCCCTCAGTCTTCACAAAGTGTCAAGAGGTTGTAAATAAATTCCCACCTTGTCAACTTGTTTACCCAAAAAAGAGCACCCACCAAGGTCCTTTACACATCATCATTGATGTTGTCACTTTTACCAAATGGGGGATTGATTTTATGCATTGTACGCCTACCTCATCCAGGGGGAATGGTTACATCATTGTAGTCATTGATTACTTCACTAAATGGGTTGAGGCAATGCCTACATATGCTGAGGACAATAAGGCTGCTGCTCTTTTTTATTTAATCACGATATTGCTAGGTTTGGGATTATTCAAGCAATAGTCACTAATCACAAGTCTCATTTTTGTAATAAAATGATGACCTAGTTAAGTGCCAAGTTTGGGTTTCGCCATGAAAACTCAACTCCTTACTATCCACAAGATAATGGACAGGTTGAAGCCATTAACAAAGTTTTGAAAACTGTTATTTGTAGGATGGTAGGATATCATAAGGAAAATTGGAATTTGAAACTGTTTTCAAAACTATGGGCATATAGGACTACTATAAAAACAACAACTGGATTCACACCTTTCCAACTAGTTTATGTACTAGAGCCTGTTATTTTTGCTATAGAATGTGAGATTCCATCTTTGAATCTAGCCTTCCAAATTTTACCCAACACCACGGTTGAGGAGGAACTTTTTGTTCATCTCACTAACCTTGATGAAACACGTCAGTATGCTGCTCTTTCCAATGAGTCACATAAGAAGAATGTCAAGGCCTAATATGATAAGTCGGTTCAACCTTGAGTATTCAACGAAGGGGATCTTATTCTGACCTACAATCATAGACATAATAAGTTGGGAAAAGGTAAATTCAATTCAATGTGGTATGGTCCCTATGTAATAAGTCGAGTCTTGGAGAAAGGGGCCTACGAGTTAGTCAATTATGATGGTATACCATTTGGGAAGCCCCACAATGGGATTTACTTGAAGATGTACTATTCTTAAGAAATTTCGCATTTGTACCTTAGGAATTTATGTATAGCTAACTTTAGGTGGGGTTTGAATCTTGTCCCATCCTTGACTGCTTATCCTCTGTCATGTTTTGACTCTGCAAATGGCTTATTTTTATGGCTTTGTAGATGGTGCCAACCATCATACCACAAATTTTTCTTCAACAGCTTGGGTACTTTATTCTCAATCCCATGACCTAGTTAGTTCAGGTGGAGTTTTATTAGGTCTAAGTACTAATAATATTTCTAAATATCATGCAGTGATAGGATTATTGACTGAAGCTTCCTCTCATGGTGTCAATCATATGATTTTCTACCTAGACTTTCAGTTAGTGTTTTCTCAGTTAAATCATGTTTATGCCATCTACAGCCCAATACTCCTTTGTCTCTTCTGGAGAGTACGTCTCCTTGAACGACCATTCAAATATATGACCTATAAACATGTCCCAAGATGTTTTAATTAAATTGTTGATTTGCTTGCAAATTGCATTTTAGATTGGCATATTACACATTCTTAACATTTTAATATCTAAAATAACATGCAAATTTGTAAATTAAGCAGTATAAAAGATGAGATTCATGTAAATACATTCCATTTCAAACATTTATTTTAAGCCGCAAATTTTTTTTATATAATGCACAGAGTTTGTACAAAAAAAGTGGTTATGAGACCAATTCTTAAGCACAGTAGCTTTCAGTATAACAAGATAACAAAAATACTGAATCCCATAGATTTTAGTGAATATATATACTAAGCACTAATGTCGCTTATGATAGGACATGATGGCCCTAGCCACCCTTCGTACCAACCCTCTGAAATGTACTGATACACCAATTGTGTGTCGTTGATATGTCCTCGGCAAGTCATCCATGGATATATCTGGAATGTCCATGGTGAGTCTCTCGAAGTTCTTCTCAACCTCCTGCAGCTCCTCAGTGGCCTCATGATGCATAAGTATAGCATCCCCTCACCTCGCAATAAGAGAGGATCCCGCTGGTCTGGATGCCCTGACATCTGCATAGTAAGGAAAGTTGTCTTAGTACCATGTTTTTCAAAAATAATAAAAATATTAAAACATAAAAGACATACATAGTAGAGTATTTCTTACCAAGGTTTCCCCACTAATCTCCCTCTAGAAGAGCCACATCTGAATCTCCGTGGAAGTTAGTTCTTGCATATGCATAATCCTCTACCATCAGTAGCTAATATTTCGACCAATGGAAGAATTGTGCTCTGTATTTGATCCTAGGCCCACTACCACCATGATGAGCCATCACCTTGATCCATCACAACATGCATGTATCCCATTCATCAATTTCATTGATCGCAACTTGTGGCCTCAAGAGTGAGACCATTTCCATAAAGAAATATACTACAATATACCCATAACCAAATTGTTTCAACTCACCCCTGCAACACTTTGTGAGTTGGTCCTTCAAAACCACCAGTAGGCCCTCTTCCCAGTTAAACAATATGGGAGCCATACATTCTAAGGAATAAATCATGTGTTCCCTATAATCTTGATGTGATGCATGACTCCATGCCACCCTTTTCATGGTAAATAAGACAATCTCGAGGGGTATATCCATCACATCCTTGATCAGAATCTTCTTCTCACTCATTTGTGTCATGGGAGTACACTATTGAGATATGAGACCCTCTGTGGTAATGTCCCCACCTTTTGTACCAGCTAAAGCAATAGGTCCACCTTGAATGGACAATCCAGTGAGGAAGTAAATGTCCTCCACCTCTAAGGTAAGGACGTGGGATCCCACCTAGAAATATTGTTGATTAGGATTCCACATCTTGATCAAGTGATACAATAGTCAAATGTGTGCCCTCATTCTTGAAACCTGGAAGAAATTCAAGAATCCACACTCCCAAAGTGCATTAACCGTATTTTAGTTATTGGCGGCGTGAAAATCATCCATTTCATGTTCTCTCTCCTTCCACGCCACCATGATTTACTTTAAAACGTATCAATCAACCAAATTGAGGAATTAGGAATCATTTTCAAACCTCAAGGCATTTCATTTTTTCTTAATGGTTTATTTTTTGGGCCGGATTGCACCACCACACCCTGTCTTTTCCCACAAAGTGGTGGAACCGTACCTTCTATGAAGGAAAAGTGCGGTGGCAGGTCACCACCACTCTTATCGTAAAATAAAAGTGTTGTGGTGTGAATGTGCAATATCCCCTTGCAATATCCCCTAAAGGAAAGACACCAAATCCCTAAAATATGACCTCAAATCAAAATCTAAAACCATGAAAATGAAGATAAGGGAGAGATATTTCACCTAGTTCGTACGAAATGAAAAATGGTCACATGTAGCTCCTGCAATCGTCGCACCAAATTCAACCTTAAAAGGACTCTTCTCCACCAAGTTGGGTAAAAAACAAATGGTAAATAATTTCTTGCTATGCTTACCTGTTTATTTACTTTTTGGGTTATTTATTAATAGTTTTTTATTATTTTTTACTCATTATGGTCAAATATTGCTTAATTTTGGTCAAAACTAGTGTTTAATAATCTTTTGTTGAGAATTGCAGGTTTCATGAAGATAATTTTGGTGACAAAAGAGTTCTATTTTCATATTTTTCATTTTTCTATAAAATTGAAAAAGCTTCGAAGCGCTCTTGATACCATAGTTGTGCTCGTTAAACTTTAGTACAAAGGTTTCTAGTCTAATTTTATCTCTTTTTTGGGCTCGTAAAACTATTTTAAAAAAAGAACCATAACAGAGTCATGTTTAAGCTCTTTTTAGACTCTTGAAATATGAAAAGATCGACGAGTGAACTTGTCTCTTTCACACTCTTAAAATTAGTTGAGAGGTCGTCCTTTCGATGGTAGTTTACCCCTTTTTTTGGTTCGGTTAGACTATTCACGAAAAAGGTACGCTCTAGTCATTGACTAGAAGAGTTCTTCGAGGTGTTATTTTATAATTTGTCGGGCCTCAGAGACTAAAACTTATGAAAATAACTTTTCAGACTCTTCTTTAGTTTCGTTCCGACTCTCTAAACATGAACAACACCGAGTTTCCTTTCATTGGACTCATTAAATTATACATTGAAAGATCCTCTCTAGGAACGAACCCCTCCTTTATCAGGTTCGTAAAACATGTGAGATTGGACTCGTCCAAAGGATGAGATATATCAAGTGTTTGTTACACTTTTCCCAATTGTTAAAAAGCAAAGAGGCACTCATCAATCCTGATGGAGAAATTAAGGGAATCAAAGATCATTTTTATCATTTGTATTAATGGAAGCATTTTAGTCACCTTTGAACATGGAACCTGTCTACATTTCATTCAAACAGTTGGCTATTCATCTTGTCTCTGAGTCGATACACTTTCATGATTCATGTCACTCCTTTGAGTCATTTGAAAGACTGCATCATATTTTGTCACATTATGTCTTAGTATCTACCTCGTTAAGTCAATGCTGCCAAGTATTTGGTCATGCCATTTAATGTTCAAAGCGAAGTTGTGTGCCAGAATTACTCTCTGCAGTCAATCCTACCTCTCTTTTGTGTCTCTTACCTTTGAGTTAGTCCTGTGGTTACTTCATACTCAATTTTCGACAATTTTTTTCCAAGTTTTGTGTCATTGATGTGGGATTCATCATGGCCCTCCTTCGACAAGACTATTCCTATCGACATTAGTACATCTGCCAGGAACCAGTCTTAGCAACATGTTAGTACCTTGAGATATGCATGCCTTAATGGTAGGTTTCCCCTCTTTAGACAATAGGATTTCATCATTGGCCTCTGATCAAAATATTTCACAAAGTGTTAGACATCAATTCATCTATTCACACTCGGAGGAATGTACTAGGGTACCTTGGGAATCATTGAATTTAATTATGATTTCCCTCGCTTTTATTAAGGTTCACATCATTGATCGATAATCAAGCAGTTTCTACCAAGTTTGACTTCAATACATATATTCACATGGCTAGAATCGAACTTTCTTGGGAATAGAATGAAGACCCTGGGTGTTCTTTGGGCATTAATTTGTTTTGTTTTCCTTCCCACGGGTTGCGATGGAGTATTTTGTATGAGTTATTGCATGGATCTACACTGTATGTCAGTGGATGTGCTTATATTTGCGTCAGTATGACATAGATCTACATTGTATGTCTGGTATCTATGTCCAAATTTGATTCTTTGTCGCATGGATCTATGTTGTATTTCAATAGCCATGATTTTTGTATCTCATGTGGATCTGCATTACGTTGGTCAACAATCATGTTGTGAGACGTCATTTAGGAAATGTATCAAAGTGTAATTTACTACAGAATGATATTGATTGTTGATGAGTTCTGACCATTAAACCTTTTCCTCGAAGTCATAACCTCTTATGCCAAAGTATTTTTCCTATCGTTTCCCTCGAGCCTCATACTTCTGGGGGAATTATGTTACACCTAAATATCGTAATCATCATGTTCATGAGATTAGTGCTCAATGTTTGCCTCAATCCTTTAGAGTCTGAAGTGTTAATAATGAATGGAATATGATTTTCCCTTGTATTTTTTCATATACTGAGCCACCACCACACCTTGATCATTGACAAGAAGTGTTAGCAACTCAACAACACACCTTTCCCTCTTTCAAAGTGCATGGGTTCCACTGTTTCACTTCATGCAACCCGCGTTACCACTTGACCAGCGCTCCTTTCCCTCTTGCAAAGTGTAGTTCCCTTCATAAAAATGCAACAAGAGAATATATCGAGAAGTTTCTAGAATAAAACCTTGAGATCCTCATCCCAACTGACTTGCATAGGTGGAACTTGAGTCCCTCCATCTTTGGGATGATCCCTTAGCCTTCTCCCTAAAATCCTCATCCTATCCTATCATCTTTGGCCTTTAAATATACCTCCACCCGTCATGGTTGAATGAGGAATAAAGGAGTGAGAGCACCCAAATGCTGGCCAATTAGTGTTGAATTATTTGATGCATTGAAGCTAGGTGAGGCTTAGAGGAAAAAGTGTCATTGGGAAGTCTTCTTCACATCAAGGCTTGGTTGTAATTCTTTCCCATTTTATTTAATGCATATATGTTCTCTCTTTCTCATAGATGATTGGATGTATTATGTTTTGTTATCTATTGTTTTCTCCTTTATCATTAACATATGATCATCTTATAATGACTAGGGAAATTGTCTGTGTCCACACAGACTGAAGAATTTACATAAAACATAATGGTCTCTAGTTTTTTCTTAGCCAAACATCCATTTCCCTTGGATAAGGCCACAAAACCGTGAATATTCTCACCAATCCTCTCTCTAAAAACCATAGAGCCTTCTTTTTTTCTAGTACAAAGGCGAACTTGATTTCAAGAGATACAATGTGTCTAATGAATCGAGCCATATAAGGTTGCATTCTAGTTTGGAGTCTCTATGGTTCCACTAATCGATGGAAGGATTCATTTATCTAGTATTCTCGATCCAGATCCAAATCTAGAGGCTCTATTGTCGCTAACTGTGGCCTTGAGCAGGTGTAACCTAATGCAATTCAACTATTTCAAGGTTTTAGTTGTAGATCTCAAAATTCATAAGTAAGTACCACCATATTGATATTCCCACCCACTTATTTTAAATCAATAATATCCCACATATCTTAAAAATGAATTGAACTAACAATTAATTCATGAATTAATGCTTCATATGTTACCCTTTTCTTTTTCGATGCCAACGACATTGAGGTTACTTCAGAATCACAAGTATCTAGATACTACGTAGCCCCTATAAATTGTGGGTTAGTGTCATCAAAACATAATATCACACATAATGTTTGATTGTTTCTAAATAATTACTAAGTTATCAATTGTCAGACAATCTAAATAAGATAATATATTCATCATTTTCATGGCATCCATTTATTCATTTAATCATAGCGTAAATTGGTATCTATGTACCCTATTAAAAAATTTAGATTTGCATGTTAGAAGTAAATTAGAAAACTATTGTTAATATTTCCTATTCTTACTATATATCATTAGTGTTTAATCCAAGCTCACAACAATAGCATATGCAGAATCACTGAAAGAAACACAATCAAAAGATAAACACAGATTTATCCTGGGAAGCCCTCAAGGGGAAGAAAACCCAACAAAACTTTCTTTCCCATTTGATTTAATGCAAATATGTTCTCTCTTTCCCATATATGATTGCATGTATTATGTTATGTTATCTATTGTTTTTCTGCTTAATCATTAAAATAATATCATCTTATCATCTTGTTTCTTTCACTTCATTTTATTTTTCTTGTGTGTCTATTGCAGGTATTCTCTTATATGCAAGTTGTATCGCAAAGAACATTCAAGAGACAATTCCAACCTTCAAATGAGTTATGAAATCTCAATATTCAAGTGATTTGATGTACTATGGGAAGATTTCATATCTATTTTTTCTTGTTCTAGATCTATATTATTTAGACTATGGAAACAATCTGTGTCCGCATAGACTAAAGAATTTATGTAAAAAAAAGTTGGTGACTCCACTGGGGATATATGTGACTGTTGATCCATTCATTTGGGATGATCAAGCTCATCAATCATTTCATAACCTGAAGCATGCATGTAATGTCCCCGACCCTCTGACCAGCGAGGAGGACGCTACTAATGCCAAACAAATGGGCAAACAGCCCCATGAACATGAACAAGGATAAATGCTGATATTAAAAAGCTTAACATAATACATACCAAGATGCATATTCCATCATACAAGAATGCATAATTACTCAACATACAGTGGAAGCAAACATATACATTCCAGCATCAACATGTTCATCATAATTCATGAAACAGTAGATATAATTGCAGAGATGAAATAGTCAGGAGTACTTATCTTTTTAATGAAGAACTCACCCCGCAACCAGCTACGTCGCTGCAACGTTCCACCCAACCATAGGCCAGCGTGCTCTTCAATCTCTTAGCAACACTGACACCCTTGAGCTGGGCATGATTCCTCAAGGAATAAGGGTCAATGCAGGATTACGCATAGTCAAGGTTTTCCAATCAACCAAACCCACACAGTAGGGTTTTACCAGGTCATCAAGAAGCTAGGAAAGGCTAAATTTTAAGCTGGTGGCCTCAACACCAGTCTTCTCAAGCATACCCAGCCTCTAATCCCACTCTTAACAGTCCGAATACCAACCACTGTATACCGCAGCAAAACAATCCATTCATAGCTCTGTGAGGAAGGCAAAGACAACCGGGTGACAATCCCAAACAAAAGGTAAAACACAGTTCAGGTCCACAAGACAACTCAGGGTTGTTCTTAGCCCTAGCGTGGACAAAACAACTCAAGAGAAACCCAAAACCAGGGTACATCAACAACCACAAACTCACAATGAAACGATGGCAACATTACACAGTCCACAATTGGGAAAGAAGCCAAACTCCCAACGCGGACAGAGGAAGAACTCAGCCAACCAACATCCACGAGCCCACACACACAATCCCCAATGTAATGGCTGGAGAACTTACACAGGCATAAAAGGGGAAAGAACAAACTCTCGACCTATGTGTAAGGGGAAAAGACACAGCCCAGGAAAAACATGGAAGAAAACACAGCGGTCTACAGCTCATGATCCACCACAAAGGATGGAAAACAATACACAGCTCGATAATTCCAAGGGAAAACCGATTCTCTGCGTGAATGGAAGGAACACCACCACAGACTGACAAACAATGTGAGAGAGGGAGAACGAACCCCCAAAGAAGAAATCGTACCCCTTCTTAACTCAGCTTGGCACAAGGAAGATGAACCGCCCCCCCCCTGCGCGTCCCTGCATGAGAGTGAACCCCCAAAATCCCAGAGAAAGGCGTAGTGATGGTTCCATTACCCACGTGAAGGTGGAGAGAGGACTGGTGGAGTGAGCATGTGGCAAATACTGACAGTCCTGCCACCCTCCACTTCCAGCAATCAATGCCTCAACAACTCAGCAGATCATTAAAAAGGTGGTTGGATGAGACAAGGGGAGGTGGGAAAATCAAACGGGGTGGTGACATGCAGCTTTTCCCCCCATGACTCAAGGTTCATCATTCCCCCCCACCCCCCCTTATCCTTTGGAATCATGCCCTTTTCATTTTAACATTGCACCGTCGTAGCTGGCTGTAGGTTTAGTTTAATTGATGTGCGTATTTACATGATGCCAAACTATAATGTTCCGGATAGCACGATATACCATCGGCAACTATCCCTATTGCCGAAACATACACAACCAAATCGATGGTGGGGATTTTGCCTTTAGCTCCTCACCCCGATTAATTGCATTATATACATCATGCAAACGGGGTCAAAAACAGGGTGTTACATTCCCCTCCCCCTTGGATTAACACCGTCCTCGGTGTTCCAATACATAGGAATACATATACAATTTGCACATCCAAAATTTCAAAATTTTGTAGATCTGTCCCACGTTCAATTATTTACTTTGAACATTCAGGACTAAGCCCCTCAGCTTCTACGAACTTCTCCTGCTGGTTCTCAGCTATCAGCTTATCCTGAAGTCTAGGAACTTTGCGGCTGTTGCCCTCTTCATGCTCCCTCTTTGGGCGGTCTCGGCATAAATGATGTCCTCCGCATTCCCAGCATTTCACTGGCTGCTTCATCTTTACCTGCTCAATTTCCTTTGAGTCTTCATGCCTGGACCATTTCTTAGCGGGTCGCTTGGACAAATGTCCCATCATTGATCCACCTTCCTTTCCTTTGTCGATTGCTCCCAGAAGGATTTTCACCTCCCTTTGCAAACCAATAGAGTCTTGCAAAATCTGGTGGTTCATTTCATTTTGCCTTTTCTGTATCTTGAGCATCTCTCCAAGATTCTCTTAGGTCCTGGCAATCATTTGAAGGAGACTTCCGTACAAGTCCAGCAACTTTTTATCTTCTGCCATGATCAATGTGCACCACCGGGTTTCACTTTTCTCACCTGTGTAATGCACCATTGAAATTTTGTCAAGCCAAGCATAATATAGACATTAAAATCAGTCAGTTAATTACCCGATTGGCATGACAGTCCAAGTCTCATCAAGGAGACTTTCATATTTTCCATGCCTTCCCAACAGGCACATGAGTTCATTCATGTCCTTTCTTGGGCAGGGAATTAACTATTCCAACATTCACAATTTACTTTAAGCAAATACACACATTCCATTTTCAGTCATACATGCATTAAACAATCTTTTGTTTTCACAATGCATAAATATATATGTATATATAATCAAAAGGCAAGAGAGAACAACAAGAGTTTTTACCCTCTTTGTTTTGTTCCATCCTGGAACCCACACCACTGTTGTGGCTTTTCATGCTCTCAGCCTCTTTCACTTCACCGTGAATGCTGGACCAATCCCTCTTGGTCATGACACTTAGTGTCTCTGGTCTATTCCAGACCTCCAAACCATGGAGCCTCCCCACATGGTTTCCTCGGCTGCTAGGAACTTCACAGTCCCACTAGCACCTTTTTCATTACCGCTCATTTTGAGCTCTCCAGGATAGTCACATGTCCACATGCACCCCTAGGATGCTCTCATAGTCCTCGCTCCTAGTGATACCTATATCCAAACATTGAATAGATTCACATGTTTAGTTTATTCTCATCAGTTTTATCTCTAGAACAAGAGCTTAAAACATCATAACCAAATCATATACACATGTACATTCATAAGAAAAATAATCCAATACTTATCTGTATTGTGCGTTTCCTTGTTGGTCCACAAGATCCTGCTTCGCTTTGCAAGCCTTGGGATCGCCTATGGACTTGGATGTTAGGTCAGCACACAGGCTGCCCCACAACATCAAATAATTAATTTCTAGCCAGTACGCCCTCATGTCGACTAGGATTGGAACTTTACCACGACCATTTCTAGGTCCAGGATCTACTATGGTTCCCCAGGCATATAACAACCCAACATACACTTATACCAACATACACTTATACATACACTTATATCAAAAATACACTTATACCAACATACACTTATACCAACATACGCTTATGCCAACATACGCTTATACCAACATACACTTATATCAACAATCATGCACACTTATATCAATAATAACCCTTACTCTGCAACCCCTCACAACAACCGTTTGCATTTTCTCTTTAGGGTGCAACACCCAACTGCATCTATTTAGCCTGTCAACACAAGCAATATAATCAAACTCATCAGCGTTATTGCTCTAAACTGTAATCATATTTCATATCATTCACAATCAAGTATTGAGACACCGAGAGTGCGTCCACTCCCTAGGGTGTAGTCAATATTGAAAACCCTTTCATGACTCAAAATCGAAAAAGTGTGCACCCTTTCCCGGTGTGTTCCATGTAGGCCCTATTCATACTCAAGCAATCGGTCATCATGGAAATAAAATCAAAACATGTTCTGCATATGGAATTTTAATAATTTGACATGCATATTCTTAGCAAGGGTCACAGAACACTTATCCATTTTCCAACGGAGTATTCCTTCGTTAAGGAGGAATGGGGCTCCCTTCTCTGAGTTGACAGTCCCTTGGTTAGCCATCCCAACTCCTTTTTACATTTCATATCCACACATGTCTTACCGACATGATCGATACCATCTCACTCATGTTGCTTACCAACCATGCAGTGCAGATGAAACATTCCAAAAATATCCAATGGAGTTTCACCCGAAACCCATTTCCAAGATAAGGGAAAACCTTCCCATGAAGTTTGGCTCCTGCAAGCCATCACACATGATCTTCCTGAAGTGTGTACCCTTGGCACATTCATCAAATATCCAAACAGTCAATCATTATCTGATAATACAATCCAAATTGATTGTTCCATAACCAAGCAATGGCATTAGTAATCAAATTCAATAGGAATTTGCAATTATGTCTACTACAGAAATTAGTTTGCTCGGCAATGAGGTGATCCTCAATTGTGGGTCTCTTGTAAGTAGCACCACTATGCCCATTATCATTTTATGCTTCTAGCATAATATGAATACCCACTTACAATGCGTCCTCGTGACATAATATTATGCAAGCCAATAGTGATTAGTAGTTGTCAGCAATTTCTTAAATATGAAATTCACAAATTCAAATTTGACAACTCATTATGCATACAAACTAGCTTCATAGCCATGCGACTCTTCTCATGAGGTTTGGCTCTTTCACATGGTAGATTTCGGTCTTTGTCATGGTCTTACCCTCGTTTCCATGCCCCAAACAATCTACCTGAAACTTGAGCTTCAATCAACCAAACACTTGGTAAGTTTGGATGCATATAACCTTTTCATTGCTGCAACCATCACTGAAACATTTTCAGAATTTATAAAATTCAAATACTTCCAGCTGTTAATCGCATCAATATTACCAAAACTCATTTACTTCATGCAATCATCATCATACTAACATTTGCAAGGTATAGTCACATCATTCATGCAATTAAATGAAATGTTTAGATACTCCTTACTTCACAAGCGTATCATTTGTACCACCTTGCTCTTCCATAGAGCATTTCCGGCAACCAATTGATCATGACTATCCTCTTTATGCACTCACTATCCTGCATTCATAACAGCCTTTGAAATGGTTCCTGAATTGTCATCAATTCATCATTTCAGCCATTAGTTATTCATAATATCACATGCACTCATCTCAATGCATTCATGCAATGCATCACAACATCTGCACCTATACTTATGCAATTAGTCACTCACACCCTTCATGTGCATCCATTCAATGCATGACTACAAGATTCATAAAATCTTTTTTTTAATGCACATCCATTCAATGCTACCTTGCATTGATTCAGGAATACTATGCATTCAACATACCATGCATGGCCTAACCATGACTACTTCATATAGGATGTATTACTATAATCAAGATCATCAGTACTTAATTTCATTGGGCTACCAAGCTCAATCCATACATACAGGCATGACACCTTTCTATATGAACGTAGTATAACATTCAAATATCCACATGGTATGAGGTCTCTTACCTTTACCACTCCTTGGAATTTATCATAATTAACCCATTACCTGCATGGATCCTACTTACACCTTCGACATTACCAGTTTAGTCAATATCTTGCAGAGGACTGTAGAATCTGCTCACCAACTTTTGATTATGGACTGATTGCCTTATCCCTTCCTCCAGAGGGTTGCTAGTCACCTTTGTCAGCATCAGCACATATTCATCCAGGCCCATGTTGTCGTTGGTTTTTCCACAAATGCCAACACCAATGCAATAACTATCATTAGTGGTTCACTATAGATGTATAATTCTCAATATCCTATGTATGCAAAGCATATCCTCATGCATTTCATGCATAAAACTTAGGAAATGTATTTATAATCAGCAAGATAGGGTTTAATGAAACTTCCTTTTTCAAGTCCCACATCCTCGCATGGAACTCCTCTTCCACACAATAGCTGGTTTGACTTCATAGTCTTGCTACCTCTAAGCATGCAATTCCTGGATTTGTCCATATGGTCAGTAGCGGCCGTCATTAGCACTTTGCTGCTCCATACTCAGATTTTGGTGACTTTCCCTTGTTCCCTATTGGATAAGCTTTCCAACGCCTATCCACATGCTTCATTTTGACTGTGAGTGTGAAAACCACACCACTTCTAAAAATGAATATTTTCACCAATTTTAGGCAAAACACACAACTGTAGTTTGGTCTGGAATGCTAACTTCAGCCATCTAGGATTTTATTTTCCTTTTCATCCTTGAAACTGCTGAAAGACTACTGAGAATTTCACTGAAAAACCCCTGAAATCTCTGAAAAATCCCACTTGAAAACTCAAAAATTTCCTTTGTTAAATCGGGTCTCTTCCCAACTATCATTCCGACGTTTCGATAGTTAGAACAACTAATTTCCTCCGCTGCTTACCGGTGGCTATACAACTAACCCTTTCCGCGGTATCGACAGTCTGTTCATCTACGCTTCTAGACTTTATCGGCGATGCCAAGGCTATCCCTCGGCGGTCAAACAACTAACGTCTTCCGCTGTTTCGGATCCCCATCCGTCTGAGCTTCTGAATCGCTATCGGCGATGGTAGTGTATCGACGATCGAAACTGCTAACCCTTACCGCATCGGCAATCGGAACCACAATTATTCGGGTGAACAGTTCTTTAGGTAGCCACAACTACAACCAACAAACCGAATGTGGTTTCCGTAGACAACCCATCGGTGATCTCATCAACTGATTTTCGGTTCAACCTTGAGTGTTCAACGAAGGGGATCTTATTCTGACCTACAATCATAGACATAATAAGTTGGGAAAATGTAAATTCAATTCAATATGGTATGGTCCCTATGTAATAAGTCGAGTCTTGGAGAAAGGGGCCTATGAGTTAGTCAATTATGATGGTATACCATTTGGGAAGCCCCACAATGGGATTTACTTGAAGATGTACTATTATTAAGAAATTTCACATTTGTACCTTAGGAATTTATGTATAGCTAACTTTAGGTGGGCTTTGATTGCTTGTTTTGGTGTGGTTTGATTCTTGTCCCATCCTTGACTGCTTATCCTCTGTCATGTTTTGACTCTGCAAATGGCTTATTTTTATGGCTTTGTAGATGGTGCCAACCATCATACCACAAATGTTTCTTCAACAGCTTGGGTACTTTATTCTCAATCCCATGACCTAGTTAGTTCAGGTGGAGTTTTATTAGGTCTAAGTACTAATAATATTGCTAAATATCATGCAGTGATAGGATTATTGACTAAAGCTTCCTCTCATGGTGTCAATCATATGATTTTCTACCTAGACTTTCAGTTAGTGTTTTCTCAGTTAAATCATGTTTATGCCATCTACAACCCAATACTCCTTTGTCTCTTCTGGAGAGTACGTCTCCTTGAACGACCATTCAAATATATGGCCTATAAACATGTCCCAAGATGTTTTAATTAAATTGTTGATTTGCTTGCAAATTGTATTTTAGATTGGCATATTACACATTCTTAAAATTTTGATATCTAAAATAACATGCAAATTTGTAAATTAAGCAGTTTAAAAGATGAGATTCATGTAAATACATTCCATTTCAAACATTTATTTTAAGCCGCAATTTTTTTTTATATTATGCACAAGAGTTTGTACAAAAAAAGTGGTTATGAGACCGATTCTTAAGCATAGTAGCTTTCAGTATAACAAGATAACAAAAAGACTGAATCTCATAGATTTTAGTGAATATATATACTAAGCACTAATGTTGCTTATGATAGGACATGATGGCCCTAGCCACCCTGTGTAGCAACCGTCTGAAACGTACATATACACCAATTGTGTGTCGTTGATATATCCTCGGCAAGTCATCCATGGATATATCTGGAATGTCCATGGTGAGTCTCTAGAATTTCTTCTCAACCTCCTGCAGCTCCTCAGTGGCCTCATGATGCACAAGTATAGCTTCCCCTCGCCTTGCAATAAGAGAGGATCCCGCTGGTCTGGATGCCCTGACATCTGCATAGTAAGGAAAGTTGTCTCAGTACCATGTTTTTCAAAACTAATAAAAATATTAAAACATAAAAGACATACATAGTAGAGTATTTCTTACCAAGGTTTCCCCACTAATCTCCCTCTAGAAGAGCCACGTCTGAATCTCCATGGAAGTTAGTTCCTGCATATGCATAATCCTCTACCATCAGTAGCTGATATTTCAACCAATGGAATAATTGTGCTCTGAATTTGATCCTAGGCCCACTGCCACCATGACGAGCCATCACCTTGATCCAGCGCAACATGCGTGTATCCCATTCATCAATTTCATTGATCGCAACTTGTGGCCTCAAGAGTGAGACCCTTTCCATAAAGAAATATACTACAATATACCCATAACCAAATTGTTTCAACTCACCCCTGCGACACTTTGTGAGTTGGTCCTTCAAAACCACCAGTAGGCCCTCTGCCCAATTAAAAAATATGGGAGCCATACATTCTAAGGAATAAATCATGTGCTCCCTATAATCTTGATGTGATGCATGACTCCATGCCACCCTTTTCATGGTAAATAAGACAATCTCGAGGGGTATATCCATCACATCCTTGATCAGAATCTTCTTCTCACTCATTTGTGTCCTGGGAGTACACTATTGAGCTATGAGACCCTCTGTGGTAACGTCCCCACCTTTTGTACCAGCTAAAGAAATAGGTCCACCTTGCCCGGACAATCCAGTGAGGAAGTAAATGTCCTCCACCTCTAAGGTAACGACGTGGGATCCCACCTAGAAATATTGTTGATTAGGATTCCACATCTTGATCAAGTGATACAATAGTCAAATGTGTGCCCTCATTCCTAAAACCTGGAAGAAATTCAAGAATCCACACTCCCGAAGTGCATTTATCGTATTTTAGTTATTGGCGGCGTGAAAAATCATCCATTTCACGTTCTCTCTCCTTCCACGCCACCATGATTTACTTTAAAACCTATCAATCAACCAAATTGAGGAATTAGGAATCATTTTCAAACCTCAAGGCATTTCATTTTTGCTTAATGGTTTAGTTTTTTGGGTCGGATTGTGCCAGCACACCCTGTCTTTTCCCACAAGGTGGTGGAACTGTACCTTCTATGAAGGAAAAGTGCGGTGGCAGGTCACCACCGCTCTTCCTGTAAAATAAAAGTGTTGTCATGCGAACGCGCAATATCCCCTAAAGGAACGACACCAAATCCTTGAAATATGACCTCAAATCATAATCTAAAACCATGAAAATGAAGATAAGGGAGAGATATTTCACCTGGTTCGTACGAAATGAAAAATGGTCACATGTAGCTTCTGCAATCGTCACACCAAATTCAACCTCAAAAGGACTCTTCTCCACCAAGTTAGGTAAAAACAAATGGTAAATAATTTCTTACTATGCTTACCTGTTTATTTGATTTTTGGGTTATTTATTAATAGTTTTTTATTATTTTTTACTCATTATGGTCAAATATTGCTTAATTTTGGTCAAAACTAGTGTTTAATAATCTTTTGTTGAGAATTGCAGGTTTCATGAAGATAATTTTGGTGACAACTGAGTTCTATTTTCATATTTTTCATTTTTCTATAAAATTGAAAAACCTTTGGAGCGCTCTTGATACCATAGTCATGCTCATTAAACTTTAGTACAAAGGTTTATAGTCTACTTTTATCTCTTTTTTGGGCTTGTAAAACTATTTTTTTTTAAAGAACCATAACAGAGTCATGTTTAAGCTCTTTTTAGACTCTTGAAATATGAAAAGATCGACGAGTGAACTTGTCTCTTTCACACTCTAAAAAGTACTTGAGAGGTCGTCTTTTTGATGGTAGTTTACCCCTTTTTCGGTTCGGTTAGACTATTTATGAAAAATGTACGCTCTAGTCATTGACTAGAAGAGTTCTTTGGGGTGTTATTTTATAATTTGTTGGACCTCAGATACTAAAGCTTATCAAAAATAAATTTTCAAACTCTTCTTTAGTTTCGTTTAGATTCTCTAAACATGAACAACACCGAGTTTCCTTTCATTGGACTCATTAAATTATACATTGAAAGATCCTCTCTAGGAACGAACTCCTCCTTTATCAGGTTCGTAAAACATGTGAGATTGGACTCGTCCAAAGGATGAGATATATCGAGCGTTTTTTACCCTTTTCCAAATTGTTAAAAAGTAAAGAGGCACTCATCAATCCTAATGGATAAATTAAGGGAATCAAAGATAATTTTTATCATTTGTATTAATGGCAGCATTTTAGTCACCTTTGAACATGGAACGTGTCTGCATTTCATTCAAAAAGTTGGCTATTCATCTTGTCTCTGAGTCGATACACTTTCATGAGTCATGTCACTCCTTTGAGTCATTTTAAAGACTGCATCATCTTTTGTCACATTATGTCTTAGTATCTACCTCGTTAAGTCAATGCTGCCAAGTCTTTGTTCATGTCGTTTAATGTTCAAAGCAAAGTTGTTTGTTAGAATTAATCTTTGCAGTCAATCCTACCTCTCTTTTGTGTCTCTTACCTTTGAGTTAGTCCTATGGTTACTTCATACTCAATTTTCGACAATTTTTTTCCAAGTTTTGTGTCATTGATGTGGGATTCATCATGGCCCTCCTTCGACGAGACTATTCCTATCGAGATTAGTACATCTTCCAGGAACCAGTCTTAGCAACATGTTAGTACCTTGAGATATGCATGCCTTAATGGTAGGTTTCCCCTCTGTCGACAATAGGATTTCATCATTGGCCTTTGATTGAAATATTTCACAAAGTGTTAGACATCAGTTCATCTATTCACACTCAGAGGAATGTACTAGGGTACCTTGGGAATCATTGACTTTAATTGTGATTTCCCTCGCTTTTATTAATGGTTCACATCATTGATCGATAATCAAGCAGTTTCTACCAAGTTTGACTTCAATACATATATTCACATGGCTAGAATCGAACTTTCTTGGGAATAGAATGAAGACCCTAGGTGTTCTTTGGGCATTAATTTGTTTTGTTTTCCTTCCCACGGGTTGTGATGGAGTATTTTGTATGAGTTATTGCATGGATCCACACTGTATGTTAGTGGATGTGCTTATATTTGCATCAGTATGACATAGATCTACATTGTATGTCTGGTATCTATGTCCAAATTTGACTCTTTGTCGCATGGATCTACGTTGTATTTCAGTAGCCATGATTTTTGTATCTCACGTGGATCTGCATTGCGTTGTTTAACAACCATGTTGTGATTCATTTAGGAAATGTATCAAAGTGTAATGTACTACAGAATGATATTCATTGTTGATGAGTTCTGACCATTGACCCTTTTCCTCGAAGTCATAACCTCTTATGCCAAATTATTTTGCCTATCGTTTCGCTCGAGCCTCATACTTCAGGGGGGATTATGTTACACCTAAATATCGTAATCATCATGTTTGTGAGATTAGTGCTCAATGTTTGCCTCAATCCTTTAGAGTCTGAAGTGTTAATAATGGATGGAATAGGATTTTCCCTTGTATTTTTTCATATACTGAGCCACCACCACACCTTGATCATTGACAAGAAGTGTTAGCAACTCAACAACACACCTTTCCCTCTTTCAAAGTGCACGGGTGCCATTTTTTCACTTCATGCAACCCACATTACCACTTGATCAGTGCTCCTTTCCCTCTTGCAAAGTGTAGTTCCCTTCATAAAAATGCAAAAAGAGAATATATCGAGAAGTTTCTAGAAGAAAACCTCGAGATCCTCATCCCAACTGACTTGCATAGGTGGAACTTGAGTCCCTCCATATTTGGGATGATCCCTTAGCCTTCTCCCTAAAATCCTCATCCTATCCTATCATCTTTGGCCTTTAAATATACCTCCACCCCTCATGGTTGAATGAGGAAGAAAGGAGTGAGAGCACCCAAATGCTGGCCAATTAGTGTTGAATTATTTGATGCATTGAAGCTAGGTGAGGCTTAGAGGAAAAAGTGTTCATTGGGAAGTCTTCTTGACATCAAGGCTTGGTTGTAATTCTTTCCCATTTTATTTAATGCAAATATGTTATTTCTTTCTCATAGATGATTGGATGTATTATGTTTTGTTATCTATTGTTTTCTCCTTTATCATTAACATATGATCATCTTATAATAACTAGGGAAACTGTCTATGTCCACACAGACTAAATAATTTACGTAAAACATAACGGTCTCTAGTTTTTTATTAGCCAAACATCCATTTCCCTTGGATAAGGCCACAAAACCATGAATATTCCCACCAATCCTCTCTCTAACAACCATAGAGCCTTCTTTTTTTCTAGTACAAAGGCGAACTTGATTTCAAGAGATACAATGTGTCTAATGAATCGAGCCATATAAGGTTGCATTCTAGTTTGGAGTCTCTATGGTTCCACTAATCGATGGAAGGATTCATTTATCTAGTATTCTCGATCCAGATCCAAATCTAGAGGCTCTATTGTGGCTAACTGTGGCCTTGAGCAGGTGTAACCTAATGCAATTTGACTATTTCAAGGTTTTAGTTGTAGATCTCAAAATTCATAAGTAAGTACCACCATATTGATATTCCCAACCACTTATTTTAAATCAATAATATCCCACATATCTTAAAAATGAATTGAACTAACAATTAATTCATGAATTAATGCTTCATATGTTACCCTTTTTTTTTCGATGCCAACGACATTGAGGTTACTTCAGTATCACAAGTATCTAGATATTACGTAGCCCCTATAAATTGTGGGTTAGTGTCATCAAAACATAATATCACACATAATGTTTGATTGTTTCTAAATAATTACTAAGTTATCAATTGTCAGACAATCTAAATAAGATAATAGATTCATCATTTTCATGGCATCCATTTATTCATTTAATCATAGCGTAAATTGGTATCCATTTACCCTATTAAAAAAATTAGATTTGCATGTTAGAAGTAAATTAGAAAACTATTGTTAATCTTTCATATGCTTACTATATATCATTAATGTTTAATCCAAGTTCACAACAATAGCATATGTAGAATCACTGAAAGAAACACAATCACAAGATAAACACAGATTTATCCTGGGAAGCCCTCAAGGGGAAGAAAACCCAACAAAACGTTCTCTCTATATATGTATAAGATAAAACCCCCAAACATGTGTTCCTTCTCCTTGTTGGTATCTCTCTCTCTCTCTCTCTCTCTCTCTCTCTCTCTCTCTCTCTCTCTCTCTCTCTCTCTCTCTCTCTCCTATGCGCCATACACAAGTGTGTGTGTGTGTATTCAAATGAGGGACACACCTCGTCTATTTATACTATTTATGTTACTCGACTTTTACCCTAACAAGTCGGCCCCAACAAACTTATTGGATTGACTTCACCTAGGAAGACACATCACACAACACAATATTATATTATGTTCAAGAGGGTACTAATGACCCGACTTATAATTGCGGTGATACCTCACAACTCTATGATGACCACATACAATAGTAACATCTCGATGGAGGAATAAAACATCTCCCATGGGTTACATCTATAAAATGCATTTAGAATATTCTTCGAATTTACAATATTTCAACACTCCCCCTTAACGAGAAGAGTATTTTGTTGACATCAACATCATCAACTGTAGGAGAAAGGAGAGAGAGAATATTCAACAACATCAAGGTGATACATCTATACGTCATAAGAACTTTTCAACAATCATGAGCAATTGGAACATCTTTAATATCTTCAGTACTAGAACATCATCTTGTGACATCACCGATTCTTCATCTTTGTTCTTCTATAGCACTCGATCACTTGATCCTTTGCAACAACACTTTAATCTTCATCTTCTTGCAGCACTCGATCACTTGATCCTTTGCATTAACACTTCGATCTTCATCTTCTTGCATCACTCGATCACTTGATCCTTTGCAACAACACTTTGGTATTAATCTTCTTGCAACACTCGATCACTTAATCCTTTGTAGAAACACTTTTATCTTCATCTGCTTGCAACACTCGATCAATTGATCCTTTGCAGCAATATAACCTGCAGTACACATGATCCAATTATGGGATCATCAACCCCTATCACTTTTTGACATAGGTCCAAGGATTATGCAATCCTCATATTTCATTGAGACAAGAGTCTACAAATCACCTTTAGAACTAATGTCCAGGGATGATACAATCCCACTGCAACATCATCAACCGACTCCCCCTTTCGAGGATGGTCCATATCATCTACCAATTGGATCATCCACAAATGAATGTAGGATTATAACCTTTGCAAATGAATGCAGATATTGTTTGCAAATGAATGTAGGACCACATCATATGCAAGTGAATGCAGATATCATCCATAAATGAATGCAGGACCATATCATCTCCAAATGAATGCATATATCATCAACAAATGAATGCATGACCACAAAATCTGCAAGTGAATGCATATCGCATCCACAAATGAATGCAAGACCACATTATCTGCAAACTAATGCATATATCTTCCCCAAATGAATACCAGATCGCATCATCCACAAATAAATGCAGGACCACTCTCCATAATAGAGTACTATCATCATAGACCATCCTTATCCTGTTAGTTCTAGGACCACTCTTAAGAGAGTGTTCTTGTCTACGACACCATCCTTCAAGTGAATGTAGGATCACTCTCCAAAAGAGAGTACTATAGTCTGTAGGACCATCCTCAACCGATAAGGGCTAGGACCACTCTTATCAAGAGAGTGTCCTTGTCCACAAGACCATCCTCAAAAGAGGATACTATCACTCACAAGTGAATGTCAAACATTATCAGCATCTTCAGGCACACTTGACCTTGTCTACACAGGCACATCACTGCCATCTCATCCTCAATAATAGTCTCATCATCACTCCCCCTTTTCAGGGAGGTCCTTTTGAATTACACCAATATTGTCACGGAAGTGTTCAAACTTTACTTGAGATAGAGGTTTGGTCAATACATAAACAACTTTTTCATTGGTACTCAAATACTAGAGTTTTATATCTCCCTTGTGTACCATATCCCTTATGTAAAAATATCGGATTTCTATGTGTTTTGATTTATCATGGAACACATGATTTTATGTAATATTTATACAACTTTGGTTGTCACATAGAATCAGTGTGGTGTCCAAATCCATATCATATAGACCTGACATCAACTTTCGAAGCCATATGGATTCACAACTAGCAGAACATGTTGCTATGTACTTCGCTTCAGCTATGCTGAGAGAAACACTAGACTGTTTCTTGCTAAACCATGAGATCATGGTAGATCCCAGACAATAAAATCCACCTAAGGTGATCTTTCTGTCTGAGGCAATTCCTTCCCAATTTGAATCCATATATCCATACAATCTGTAGTCATGATCTCTATCATAATATAGTGCAAAATCCATCGCACCTTTTAGGTACCTCATAACATGATTTGCAACTATCAGGTGAACATGTCTAGGTTTAACTAGATACTGAATCAAGGTGTTCACATCAAATCATATATCTATCCTAGTATTTGTTAGATACATTAACGACCCAATAATTTTTCTATACTAAGTCACATCTACTAACTCTGATGATTCATCAGATGACAAATTCAGGTTGGTATCCATGGGTGTGGCCATGGATTTATAATCCAACATATCAAATATTTTTAATATTTCTACTGCATACTTTCCCTCGTTTAGAAATATTCCTTCTAGGATCTTCCACACTTCTAGGCCTAGAAAATAGTGCATCAATCCAAGATCTTTCATCTTGAATTCTTCAGCAAGCTTCTTCTTGCAATATGTAATTTGTTTCTCATTTCTCGTCAGAAATAATTCATACACATATAGTAATAATATGACAGGTTCATCATCCATAACCTTAAGGTAAAGGTTAGGGTAGGATTTGCTTTTGGTAAAGCCAAAGCTTGTCAACAAGCTATATATCCTACCATACCAAGATCTAGGAGCTTGCTTCAGTCCATACAAAGCCTTCTTCAACTTACATACGTGGGTCCCTCTGTCTTCAAATTCAAATCCTTATGGTTGTTTGATGTATACTTCTTCCTCAATCACACCATTCAGGAAGGTTGTCTTTACATCCATCTGGTGTAGATTCCACTTCATCATGGATGCAAGTGCCATGATGGTTCTGATGGAAGTGTACCTTAATACTGGCGCAAATGTCTCTTCATAATCAATTCCCTCTTTCTGAGAGAATCCTCTAGCCACAAATATTTCCTTTTATTTCTCAATGCTCCCATTAGTTTCATGTTTTATCTTGTAGGTCCACTTGGAAGATACCACACTCTTTCCTTCTGGTTTGGGAACTATATCCCAAACATCATTATTCATTATTGACTAGTACTCTTCCCTCATTTCTTCTACCCATTATTTCTTTTGTACAAATTCTTCATAACTGGTAGGTTCTTGATCTACAATATCACATATCAAAGCTACATAGTTGGAGAATGGATTTGATCTCTTACTTGTTCTTATGGAGCCTTCTGGAGCTCCATAATTTTCAGCTTCTTGTATGATTTCTCTAACCCAAGAAGGTTTTCTCTTTCGTGATATGTCCATAGTAGGGGGTTCCTAAGGTTCTAACATATCATGATCTTCTGATGCTTCTATTTTAGGAGAGGGTGCATCTTCTACTTTTCTAAGAGGTACATCCTCTTCATGTACTTCTTCATCCTTACACTTTCTATTTTTCTTAAGAGTTGTTTCTTCGTCAAATGTTACATCCCTACTAATATCTATGTGATGGAATCATGAAATGTATATCCTTAAGGCTTTGGAGACTTCACAATATCCAACAAATATTCCCTTCTTTCCAGAAGGGTCCAACTTGGTTCTCTTTTCTTTTGGAATGTGAACATATATTGGACATCCAAATATCTTGAGATGGCTCACTTCAAACTTCTTTCTTGTGTACATTTATTCTGGAGTCTTAATGGTGTAGGCTCGATCAACCATAGCCAACCCAACCAGCACTTCCAGGATCTGGTGGCTACTACACTTAGCAGGATGGCCAAATTTATCGCTCGGCCAAATTTTACGCTAAAATTACCTCCCCGCAATTCTGCTTCCGCATCCGCCTTTCCGCAACAGGATTTCCCGCAACTCTGTTTCCGCAACAGAGTTTCCACAACAGCTTCTCCGCAAGCGGGTTGTGGGATGTGGGATGTGGGATGCGATATTTCAAATTTCCAAAGTTGCTCCCCCGCAATATTTCTCCCGCAACTTTTATGACCGTCAGATCTTTGCGGTCTTCTCCACGACCATCGATCTAATCTTTGGTTCGGATCTCACGGATCCTTGTGGATCCGTTATCGCCCTTGCAACTTCCATTACGGATCTCTCCTGGACCGTCAGATCTTCATCTTCAGACTCAATCCACGCCATTCATTCCCTACAAAACTTGTTAATTTCAGAAAATATGCATTCTGCGTTGATTGATCAGAGGATCAATCAATCCAGGCTACAAAATTCAACATTCATTATCCTAACACTTCTATGCATCCATCTACGACCTATTTTATCTATTCAAGCAATAATTTAACACTTGAATCAATAACTTCATAGAAATACACATATGTTCTGGAAACCACCAAAGTCGGCTCTTCACGAATTCACAGTTCAAACAGTAACTGCATAGAGGCTAATAACACTTCAAACACACGGCTACTCTTCCTATTATGCAAACACACAAACACACAGCTCAGCTCTCTTCTTCAGTCTATTCAAAATATTTACAAGTGGAACCAGATGCAGGTCTGTCCTTTTCTCTACAATTTCAGAATTCTAATGTTGAAGAGCAAAACCCCCTCTACTTCTCTAATCTTCCCATTTAAGATAAAATGTTACATTCCCACCAAGTGGTCCTACAACCAAAAAAAAACACTACAAAGCATGATGAAAACATCCATGTCTCAACAAAACAAATTGCGTCTTGATCTACATGCATGGAGTCATGATCCACCATCATTCCTATCGGCGCTAGCAAACTATGACTTAGCAAAACAAACAAAAATATGCCACAACATGTGACCAACTCATCACATTGATGGCATGCCACGATGCTCCTGCATCATACTCGCAAGGGTGAAAAATTATGAACCCATGTTCATTAGGTCAGCTACAATGGAACCCTTGGCTTCCAACTCTGCAACGCTCATCCAAGTAGAATCCTCTGTTGGTTGCTTCTTCCATTTGACCAAATACTCTAGGTAGTCCTTCTTCCTTGTACTCTTTACCACTTTAGTGTCCAAAATAGCCTCAACTTCCAATGGTTGTGCCACAGGCATCTACCTCACCCATTGTAGGTCTTCAGTATGAGCTTCACCTTCTGCAAAGGTTCCAGTATCACCTGCTACATAAGGATATATATGTGCAACATTAAATATTGGTGAAATACCCACTCCAGTAGGCATCTCTAACTCATAAGCATTTGCTGATAATTTTCTAAGTATCATGCAGGGTCCAATCTTCTTCATCTTCAGTTTTTTATACTCTCCCTTTGGAAATATGTCTCTCTTTAGATATGCTAAGACCAAATATCCTACTTCATAGTTCTTCTCTCTCCGTTTGGAATCTACTATGGGTTTATAACTGGTGTTACTTTGCTTTAACCTTGCTTTCACTTGCTCCTATAGTTCACTGATCCTCGTTGAAAACTCTTCTCCATCAGCACTCCTTTTCTCCAATTGACCTAAGTCACGAAGTTCATGCACTCCTCTTGGGTGCATTCCATACATAATTTGAAATGGACTCACCCCCATACTTCTGTTTGGTGAATAATTATAGGAAAACTTAGCTTGATCTAATACTCTGTCCCACTACTTAGGACTCTCTCCAATAATACTTCTCAACAAGTTCCCCGGACTTCTATTAACCACCTCTGTCTTCCCATCAGACTGTGGGTGATATGCTAAATTGAAGTTCAGTCTAGTACCCAACTTATTCCATAAGGTCCTATAGAAATGACCTGTGAACTTCACATCTCTGTCTGATACAATGCTTCTAGGTAAACCATGTAGCTTCACAACTTCATTGCAAAACAAGTTAGAAATGTGTGTAACATCACTAGTCTTGTAGCATGGAATGAAATGTGCAATCTTAGTGAATCTATCAACAACTACGAAGATAGAATCATGTCCCCTCTGATTTCTTGGTAAACCCATAATGAAATCCATACTCACAAAATCCCAAGGCCTAGTTGGAATAGGAAATGGTGTATACAACCCTGTGTTCTTGCTTCTTCCTATTAGAATTTTATCATTCAAGCTAGCATTATATTAGGATCTTTAACTGAGAGAATAACAAGCACATCAATCAAACACAAGAGAAAATGAACACAATGTTTTTCCTCAAGGAAACCATAAATGGAGAAAACCTCGCAACTTCCTCAGAGATAGAATCAGCACCAAAAGTAAAACCCCAAAACAGTAAGATGATCTCTCGACAGCAGTAGTCTCTTTCTTTCTAGCCCCAACAACTTCTTCTCCCTCATATATGCGCTACAACTAAGTGTGAGTGAGTGTGTGATAAATAGATAGGCTCACTCTCTATTTATACTAATTCCCAACTTGACAATAACTCACTAGGGCCGACTTCACTAGGAGAGTATATTAACCCTATGGCCCCACAACTAAAGGGACTTTAACCCTTGATCAATAGGAGGGTTTCCCACAATGACTTGACATCACTTGTTTACATTATATAAACTCCCGATCAGAACACCGGGGCATGACATGACTCAATTACATTACAAACATTTCCCGGAATAAACATTAGGGTACAATACATAAGATATACAAGTGAATACATTCCAAAGTTACAATTACATCAACACTCCCTCTTAACTAGGAAGGTATTCTCTCAACACACAATTTGTCAGCACTGGTATTCTTCTCTGTAGTAATTGGATCATCATCAATTTCTTGTCTTCTTCAAGTCATCTTCATCTTCAGGTCATATTCATCTTCAAGTCATCTTTATTAGGATCTGGATCATCACTCGATATGGATCATCATCACTAGATCTAGATCATCACTAGATCTGGATCATCTCTGCTGGATCAACATCACTGGATCTGGATCATCACTCGATCTGGATCATCACTGGATCTGGATCATCACTAGGTCAACATCACTGGTGCTATCTCATGATTCTTTCTTCTCATCACAGGAATTTCTACAGAGCCAGCCCTTTTTCATGCTGGTTGTAGGCCTCGCCTTCATGTAGGTCTTCTTCAGCACTTATATCTGACCCTAAGTCAGAATGGCCCGCCCAGCACTTACATCTGATCTAAACTCGTCAGAGAGGCATGCCTAGCACTCACATCTGACCATGAGAGGAACACATCCACCATCATGTCAGAATGGCCCAGCCCTCACATCTGACCATGGAAGGAGCATAATCCTCTCACCATGTCAAAATGGACCAGCCCTTACATCCGATCATGGAAGGAACTTAATCCTCTCACCATGTCAGAATGGCCCAGCCCTTACATCTGACCATGGAAGGAACTTAATCCTCTCACCATGTCAACATGGCTCTCAGTCCCAGACTGAGGGTTCCTGGTAACTGACCAAGTGCCTCCATTCTCCTAGAGAATGGAATCAACCCTTATATCTGATCAAGTGGGAACACATCCCTCAATCACATCAAAATGGCCCTGCTCTTATATCTGATCATGTGATACTACATCCCACAGTCATATCAAAATGGCCCTCAGTCCCAGACTGAGTATTCCTGGTATCTGACCAGGTACCTCCATTCAGAGAATGGTAACAACCCTTATATATGATCATGTAGGAACCAATCCTATAGTCATATCAGAATGGATAAGCACTCATATATGACATGGAAGGAACCAACCCTCTCACCATGACAGAATGGCTCAGCCCTTACATCTAACCATGGAAGGAACCTAATCCTCTCACCATGTCAGAATGCCTCATGGACTCATCACTTCCCCTTAGAGGGAACCTCGATCTGGAGAACACCAAGCTTCTCCCTAAAGTAATCAAACTTCACTCTGGTTAATGGCTTCATTGACACATCAGCTATCTGTTCGTCCGTAGCAACATACTGGAGCTTCACTTCTCCTTTCTGCACCGTATCCCTGATATAGTGATACTTGATCTCGATATGCTTCGACTTGTCATGAAACACTGGATTATTTGACAACTTCACACAACTTTGGTTGTCGTAGTATATACAAGTAGCATCTAACTGGAGATCAAATAAATTAGATAGTAGCTTCCTCAGCCATACCTCCTCACAACTAGCTGAACAAGTTGCGACATACTCTGCTTCAGTTGTACTCAGTGCCACATAGGATTGCTTCCTGCTAAACCAAGAGATCACACCTGATCCCATACTGAAGAAACACCCTGAAGTGCTCTTCCTATCAATGGCACTGCCTGCCCAATATGAATCAACATAATCCTCTAGGTTAATCTTCTGATTCACCTCATACTTGAGCCCATAATCAACTGTACCCTTCAGGTACCTCAGAATATTCTTTGCAGTAATCAAGTGAACATGTCTTGGATCTGTCAGGAACTGGCTCAAGGTGTTCACAGTAAAGCAAATATCTGGTCTTGTGTTTGTCAGGTACATCAAGGACCCAATCATCTGATGATACATCGTAGCATCAACTGCTTTTGATGAAGCATCACTCAATAGCTTCAGGTTTGATTCCATAGGTGTGGTCATGGCCTTGCAATCCATAATCCCGAACCTCTTCAGGATCTCTATCGTATACTTCCCTTGTCCCAGGGAAATTCCATTTGCATTCTGCCACACCTCCATGCCTAGAAAATAGTGCATCATACCCAAGTCCTTCATTTTGAACTTGGCAGCAATATTCCTCTTCATATCAACAATCAAACCATCCATACCTGTTACAAACAGATCATCTACATACAGTACGAGTATCACTGGGTTTCCATCTTCAACCTTGTAGTAAAGGTTGGAATCTGCTTTACTCTTGGCAAATCCCAAACTAGATAGAAAGCCATCAATTCTGTCGTACCATGTCTTGGGTGCCTGTTTCAAACCGTACATAACTTTCTTCAATCTACACACATGAGACTCCCTGTCATGTGTCTCAAAACCGAATGTCTGCTCCACAAATACTTCCTCTTCCACTACACCATTCAAGAAAGTAGTATTGACATCCATTTCTTCTATCTTCCATTTCATTACTGCATCTAGAGCAAGTACTGATCTGATGGAAGTGTATCTGGCTACAAGTGCAAAAGTTTCTTCATAATCTATTCCTTCTTTCTAGGAGAAGCCACGAACCACAAATCTTGCTTTATATTTTTCTATGTTGTCATCTACAACATGCTTGATCTTGTAGATCCATTTGGAAGTTACAACAAACTTCCCTTCTGGTCTTGGGACAACATCCCAAACATCATTCTTCATGATCAATTGATACTCTTCGATCATAGCATCCTTCCATTCTTTCCTTTCTGCTGCTTCTTCATAGTTGGAAGGTTCTTTATTGATGAAATCACATAATAAGGCTACATACCCTAAGCAGGACTTGGTCCTCTTTCTTTCTATGTGATTCTGTTCTATAGCCCCATATTTTTCTGCACCTTGGATAGCTTCTTGTACCCAAGCAGGTTTCCTCTTATGAGGATTCTTCTCCTGAGGTGGATCTACATGTTCTTGAGATTCTTCTAATTCTTGATCGCCTGCTTGAATTTCTTCGTTCATGGTTGTGTCATGAATTCTAGGTGCTTCTGTTTCTTCAGGTTCTTCAGCGGGCCTCTTTCTGGATTTGTTGTAGGCTGAGTCTTCGTCAAATGTTACATCCCTACTGATGTCGATCTTCTTGAATCCTGGGAAGTATATCCTGTAAGCCTTCAATCTTTCAGAGTATCCCACAAATATACCCTTCTTTCCTGAAGGATCTAAGTTTTACCTCTTTTCTTTTGGAATGTGTATGTACACTGGATAGCTGAATATTCTAAGATGGCTGACTTCCGGTTTCTTGCCGAAAAAGACTTCTTCGGGTGTCTTGTTCTCGAGTACTCTGTGTGGAGTACAGTTCTATACATACATCGTTGTTCTGGCAGCTTCTTCCCATAGATGAATGGGAAGATCTTGATCATGAAGCATAGCCCTTGTAGCTTCCATGATCGTTCTATTCTTCCTTTCCGCAACCCCATTCTGTTGTGGATTATATGGAGTGGATAACTCCCTCTTAATCCCTGAATCTTTACATAATTCTTTGAATTCATTTGATGTGAATTCTCCGCCATTATCTGATCGAAAGGTCTTGATCTTCTTTTCAGTGTGGTTTTCAATCAAGGCTTTGAATTCCTTAAACTTGTTGAATACTTCATCTTTGTTCTTCATAAAGTAAATCCATGTCTTCCTAGAAAAATCATCATTAAAAGAAACATAGTATACATACCTGCTTAATGAACTTGATGACATTGGACCGCATACATCGGAGCGAATGATTTCCAAGATTCCTTTTTCCTTGCTCTCGCTACTTGGAAATGTCTTCTTTGTGTTCTTTCCTTTTGCACATCCTTTGCAGACTCCATCATGTTTTGTCTGAATTTCTGGAAGACCTTCAACAGCTTTGCTTGCAAGTGGTAGTGCTCTGTAGTGCACACGTGCAAGCCTTCTATGCCAAAGTTCATTTGGCTCTACTGTGTCATGGACCAAAGCTTGTTCTGGATGGCCCTTCAATTTGTATAGGCCTCCCTCTTGTTCCCCAATCACTACTGCATCATCAAAAGTCTTTCCCTTTGGCCACATGAGAACTTGGCCATCTATAAATGCAACCCTCATGCCTTTTGCATCTAATGCAGATATGGAGAGGAGGTTCTTTTTAAGTCCCGGTACAAACAATACATCCTTCATCTTCATAGACTTTCCAAAGTCTAGCTTATAGGAGGATTCCCCACTACCTTTTATTGGATACGGGTAGTCATCTCCGAGTTTCACCTTGTGGGGTGATTCATGTTCTAATAGTCTCACAAAAGACTCTTGGAATCTTGTCATATGTTTGGAAGCCCCGCTATCTATAATCCAATCATTTCTTCCATGTGTGATGTTTCCTGAGAGAGTGGAAATCAAAACATATTCTTCGTCACTTGAAGAATCATCACTTTCTTGCTTGTTTCTCTTTGTGGAAGGTTCATCATCTTCTGCAGCATGAGCATGATGTCTTCTCTTGTTGTTTTTCTTCTTGTGAGAGTTTCTTTTGTTTCTAGGACAATCTTTGGCATAGTGTCCTATTTCATCACAAGTATAACATCTGAGTTGAGATTTCTTGGAGGAATAATGCTTTCCTTTAGAATGATGATGATGGTCCCTTCTGTTTTTCTTAGATTGGACTGTGAGAGATTGATCTTCACTTCCCATATTTTCTTCTCTAGCCGCTATCCGAGGTTCTTCTTGTGAGAATTCTTCCCATAGTCTGTTGAACTTGACTAGCTTATTTTTGTCACAGATCCCTTGAATCAAAGAGTCCCATGTACTAGGGAGACCATTCAAGGTGGTCATTACAGTCTCTGCATTCTCCACTTCTTCATCCACTACTTCAAGTTGTTCTTTGATCTGGGACACCCTTGTGAAGTATGACTGTATGGTCTCCGCATTCTGAATCTTCACATTCTTCAACTGGTTCCTCAAAGTCATTTTCTGGTTTATGCTCCTTCCTTCAAACAGTTTGGTTAGGGCATCAAACATAGCTTTAGGTGTCTTTATGGAGGACACCTGTGGTATTAGGTGATCCTTGATTGAATCAGCAATAATCCTTTTAGCCATAACCAACTTCTTATTGTGTAAGGCCTTAGCCTCATTTCCCTCTGGAACTGGAACCTCCTCATTGATGTAGGAGTCCAACTCATTTTCTTTGAGGACCAGGGAGACCCTATACTTCCAAGCTCGGAATTTATCAGCTCCCTCAAGCTTTTCATCAAGCTTGGTATGGTGAGACATCTTAACTGAGAACCTCAAATGGAAATACAAAATATTTAGATCTTACCAGGTCAAGATGTCGGAACTGAATCTGAAGCTGAATTTCTGTAGTGCTGGTTTAGGAGCATATTAGGGTTTGACTTTCCTGGAGTTCTATCCAACCAAATACTTTGATTTTGAGGAGGAGATCAATCTAGGCCTGGGATCACTCAAAAATTCCACTTCTGTGGAAATCCCTAATTTTCTGCAATAGTGTCGGGTCAAAAACTAAAAATGCTCAGAATCAGATTCTGCTTCGACAGAAAGATGCGCCCTAGGGAGGAGAGTCAGCCCAACCTTCTTTTGCTGAAAATCTATGGAGAGAGATCCAAAAAGTAGGAAGTCCTAGTTTTCGTAGCTGCACAATGTCTTCTTCTCAGGTTAGCTCTGATACCATGTTAGAATTGTATCATTCAAGCCAGAATTATATTAGGATCTCTAACTGAGAGAATAGCAAGCACAACAATCAAACACAAGAGACAATGTACACAATGTTTTTCCTCGGGGAAACCATAAATGGAGAAAACCCCGCAACTTCCTCAGAGATAGAATCAGCACCAAAAGTAAAACCCCAAAACTATAAGATGATCTCCCGACAACAATAGTATCTTTTTTTCTAGCCCCATCAACTTCTCTCCCTCAGCGATGCTCTATGAGTGTGAGTGAGTGTGTGATAAATAGAGAGGCTCACTCTGTATTTATACTAATTCTCGACTTGAAAATAACTCACTAGGGCTGACTTCACTAGGAGAGTCTAATAACCCTAGGACCCCACAACTGCGGTGACTTTAACCCTTGATCAATAGGAGGGTTACCCACAATGACTTGACATTACTTGTTTACATTATAGAAACACCCGATCGGAACATTGGGGCATGACATGACTCAATTATATTACAAACACTTCCCGGAATAAACATCGGGGTACAATACATAAGATATACAAGTGAATACATTCCGAGCTTACAATTACATCAACACTTCCTTTAGCATGCTGGAATACTCTGCATCTGCTTACAAACTTCTCAACTTCATACCTAATCCTTGGCCAAAAATAGAAATGAACTAACTGTCCAAAGGTTTTATCACTTCGAAAGTGACATGCCATACCTCCATTATGTTTTTCATGTATCAAGTTCTATCTCATGGAACACTTTGGTATACACAGTTTAATGTTATTAATATGTCACAGTAATCTAGCGACTAAAAAAAAGTCTCATCAAAGATTAATAACAATAAGGCATGAAAATCATGTAATTGTGCTACAAAATGAGTAGCCGCTCTGTATATTCACACAAAGAATGAGTAATACAATACAAGATCATGTTGCAAGCATGAATGACAAAGCAATTCAAATTCCCAAGGAGTTCATTCGAATTGAATGAGTGAGTCTAGCTTAACTGAATGTAAGCCACAATCAACACTCAAGTTAACCACTGATCAAAACCCTAATTGACTCAACTGAGCCCTAACTGAAGTTGGAGTGCAATAAATGACTGAGTGTAACTGAAATTAGGTCAGACACATGTCACTGCAATCCAACCAACAAGTGGTAGTGCATCAATGACTCCAATGAACCCCAATGAGGTTAACTGAAGTGTAACTGAACATCCGAAGTGGTTGGAGGTGCCCCTGTTGACTCCAGTTCATTAAATAATCAATAAAAATTAATTTAATGAAAGAAGGCACCTTCACTGCTCTATTTAACTTATTATAACCCTCAATTAGCAATATGGGGCATTAATGACACTCAGATCACCCCCAGAGTGCTCCAGTTAGCCTCCCCGAATGTAGGAGAAGGCTAAGTTACCCTCTTTGACTGAAGGTAGGCGTGGGTGTGATCTAGCTGATGTCATCTAGTGCTCCTATGATTTCAATTAAGTCAATAAAACTTAGGATAGTGATTTAACTAGGCCAAATTGACCAAAATGAGTGTGTATGGTGGTAAATGTCTCCAACACCCCCCCTTAAG
>LPNX010538727.1:0-78389 GCA_001517045.1 Pseudotsuga menziesii
GGACAAGAAGCTGTCATGCCCATGGAATATATTGTTCCCAGCCTCCGGATCTCTGCTTTCACCAAGATGGATGACCCTGCCATAATCATAGAAAGGCTGGCACAAATATTATAACTTGAGGAGGATAGACTTGTCGTAGGCTTCCAACAACAGGTACAGAAAGCTCGAGAAAAAGCGTGGCATGACAGGCACATCAAGCGGAAACATTTTCAACAGGGTGATCTTGTGCTCCTTTATGACAGCAGATTCATGAAGTTCCCTGGCAAGTTTAAAACACATTGGAAAGGCCCTTATGTAGTACAGCGCGTTACTGATGGGGGCGCAGTTCAGTTAGCCAAGTTAAATGGCGAACTTTTTCCCTCTATGATAAACGGGAGCCGACTAAAAAAGTATGTCGACAGACCAGGCGTTCAGAACAGGGGAGCGATCTAATTAAATAGGTAGCATGTTCTGTCCACAGCACGCGAAGTACCAAGCTGGTCGTAGGTCGCAGGGTCAGGCTGTGTCGAAGTCTCAGGGTATGGCGCAACTATGATAGATGGGACATACCGCAATTCGGCGGCGCTAGCACGAGCGCTGCTCTCATTGCTGATCATCATGAGATTTTGGGGAAAATCCGGTGCCCCGAGCAGCAGATTCATGGAACGTCATCAGATTTCGTATCATGATTAAACCATGATACCATTCCCCGCATCAGGATTTTATAAAGGGCTATTTCGATTTGTAAATTCTGTCTGAACCACATCTGTGACATTTCAGTCCGAACTATGTCGAACGACAGTAATGTTCAGACGTTGGTACGGGACGTAAGGGACAGAGGTCTGCAACACCTTCTCGCTATGCCATTTACACAGTTCTGCTCGATTAAGTATAAGGACAGGCAGGAGTTTGCTCTAAATTTACACAGACGGCCAGGAGTCTGCTCTAACATAGAGCAGCCAAGGGTGTAAGGCCTCGCGGACCGATTCTGGGTACTCCCCCTACGCTGACTGTTGATGTCGCGGAACTACGCCAAGTAGGCTCCCCATGTGGCGGGACATGCAATTCCGCTGACTGTTGATGTCATGGAACTACGCCAAGTAGGCTCCCCATGTGGCGGGACATGCAATTCCAGGGGACCCCAAAGTCGTGGATGGTCAAGTTTAGGCCATCCAAGAGCCGGACGTTGATGCAGGTGGTTGAGATGCCTTTCTTCAATCGACCTGCTGCAAAGGACAGAAGTATGCAACTGGCAGCAACATGGAGAACTTCATTCAGCAGTATCCTATGTCGCCTCAGTGATATTAGGCCATCAGAGAAGCTGCAGAGTGTCCCGGGACGGGCCACTAGTGAGTCTTAGGGGCCTGTTGGAGCGCATACCCCATAGGGGGTAACTCCGCGGTTAAGTTGTAAGTGGAGCGGTGGGTCAAAATAGTCTTAGGGGTGTCGGGGTAAGTCAAAAACCTCTCTGTTTGTAATAAGCCCATGGTTTAAATCCAGGGTTTAGGGTTTTTGTGGGTGCCCATGGTTTAAGACCAGGGTTTTGTAAAGCCGCGCAGTATAAATAAGCGCTTATGTAAAATAGAGAGGTTAGGCTTTTTGATGAAAGAAAGATAAGGTGAAGTAAGGTTGGATTTGGTAAGGAAAGAGCAAGTCCCAGCTGTGTGCGTGGACGACCTCTGCAGCTGTGTGCGCAGAGGGTTTTTGTAAGAAAGTAAGAAAGGTCTGCAGCTGTGTGCGCAGAAGCCTGCTGCTGTGTGCGCGGCTGTCAAAAGGAAGAAGGAATCTGCAGCTGTGTGCACAGATAAACTGTGATTTTGAGGAAAGAGGAATAAAACGCAGTTTGTGGACGTAGCCCCTACACTGGGGGTGAACCACGTTATATTTGGTGTTGTGGTTTTGTTGTGTTGTTCCTGTTTTGCTATTTTCATACATTAAACCGAATATATCTGATATTATAAGATCTCTGTTATTACTAAGCTGCGCTGTGAATTCCCTGTAGTGGGTTATGCAAGTTGGTTTGTGTATTTTGTTGTGAAATATATATGAATGAATGATAAATTAATCAGAAGTTGATTAGTAAATATTTAGAAAGGCTAAGGTACAGTAATACCCCTCTCTGCATGCAGAAACCTGATTCTGCGGCACCCCATTGCTGTTTCGGGTGAGACTGCAACCTGCGCGCGGGTTGTTGCCGAAAGGGCCAACACAGTGGGTCTTTTGTTGGTGCGACGTGAAAAGCATTAACCCGGGTCTGCCCAAGTGCCAACACAAGGGATAGGCGGTGCGAACAAGGTACCGCTCTTGGCTAACAAGGTAAGTGCGGTGTTGGGAATTTTCATGAAATATTGACATTTAGTATGGGTTTCCATTCCAAGAGCTGGGATTCAGGGAAAGTAGGTATGTGAAATGCCTTATCACATGATGGTGACAGGATTTTGGTATAACAGGATGCCCCCCAAAGCATGAGTCTTAGAGGGATATGATAAACGAGATCTTTGAGAGAACAAGTCATCACCATGAGATGAAGATGTCAGCTCGATCAGAGAATGTTGTCAAGTAGGCATCTATAGTACATCATTATGTTGACTCATAGACATAAGTAACCAAACTCATGGCTGCAGACCAATACAAGGCATATCCATGAGAGGAATAAACAAGCATGGCTACTAGAATACAGCGTAGATCCATGTGATAGAGGACTCAAACTTGAACATAGCTACCAGACATCCAATATAGATCAATTTCATACAGACGCAAATTTGAACATAGTCATGACCATACAAATGTGGATCCATGCTAGACATACCAAACTCCATCGCAACCTGGGGAAAAGCAATGAGCGCTATTAAACAACTACCCAGGGTCTTTGTCTCATCTTCCACAAAGTACGATTCTATCCATGTGATTACAATGATCTGAAGTCAAACATGGTAGAAACCACTTGATTACTGGTCAATGATGTGAACCATTAACAAGCGCAAGGGAGATCATCATTAATGTCAATGATTCCCAAGGTACTCTAGTACAATCTACTGAGTGTGAATAGGTGTCCTGATGTCGAACACCCAGTCAACTCTATCGATCAAAGGTCAATGATGTGAACCTATGTCAAAAGTGAGAGAATCTGTCATTAAGCCATACAGATTTCAAGGTACTAAATATTGTTTCTAAGACTATTTCCCGGATAATGAGCTGATGTCGACGGGAACAGTCTCGTCGAAGGAGGGCCATGATGAGTCCCACATCGATGACACAAAACCCGGAACATAGTTCTAGAATGATGTGGATGTAGTAACCATATGACTGACTCAAAGATACTGACACAAAGACTATGTAGACTACGAAGGTAAAACTTCTTCAAATCCCCTTTGAACATCAGGCGGCACGACAAAAATACTTCGCAGCATGACTATACGGGACAGACACACAATGCGACAGTGGACAATGCATTTTTTTGAAAGACTCAAAGGAGTGATATGACTCATGAAAGTGGATCGTCATGGAGATCAGCTAAATCCCCAATTGACTGACATGATTGTGCAGACAAGTGCCATGTTCAAAGGTAATGACAAACAACTACCATTATTTGCAAAATGATTCCCTTCCCATTTCCCCCATCATGGTTGATGAGTGCCTCTTTTCGGTTTTACGAGTTCAAAGAGGGTAAAAAACACTCGATATAGCTTGTCAGAGGACAAGTCCTGACTCATATGTTTTAAGAACCTGAGAGAGGACGGGTTCGTTCCCAAAACGGGTCTCTCAATGTTTAATTTAACGAGTCCACTAAAATAAAACTCGGCATTGTTCATGTTTATAGAGTCTGAACGAATACGAAAGAAGACTCCAAAGGGTCCTTTTTCGTATGATTTAGTCCCTAAGGCCCGAAAAAGTATAAAATCATACCTTAGAGAAATCTTCTAGTCATGATTGGCTGGAGTGTTCCTTTTTCGTAAATAGTCCTATCCGAACCGAAAAAGAGATAACCTACCGTCAGACGAACAACTCTTCAAATACTTTAATGAGCGTGAAGAAGACAAGATCGCTCGACAATCTTTTCGTATTTAGGGAGCCTAAAAAGAGTTTAAAGAGGACTCCATGATGTTTCTTTACACAATGTCACTTTTTACGAGCCTGGAAAGATTCAAAAATGGACTCGAAGATCTTTTCATGTTTAAGGAGTCTGAAAAAAGATGTGAAAAAAAGACTCCATGATGCTTCTTTACACAATGTTGATTTTTACCAGCCTGGAAAGAAACTTGAAATGGACTCGGACCTTTGATACTAGATTTTAACAAGCGTGACAAAGTGTTGTAATAAATGCTCAACGACCTTTTCTGTTTTATGAAAGTACGAAAAAGCCATAAACAAACTTTCAAACCTTTTTTGCTAGAGTTCCCTATCCTGCAATAGCCTCAGAAGCAAGTGTTAAATGCATTTAAAACTAGCATTAAGGGATTACAACAGATAAATTTTGTCTAAAACATGATTTTATATCAAAACCATAGTAATTCGGACCCAAAAATTCCTATATAAGTTAAGAAAATAGTAAAAAATCAAATCATTTCACTATTTACCTCTAGCAAAGAGCACTTGGAGCATTTTCTTAGCCATATCTTCCGCAGCTGATACCAGGAGTTTCCACTGTCCATCTTCAGCATCGTTAGTTGTAGGTAACAGCTAATACCTTTATCTTTCATTTCATAGCATTTATTTTGAGATTTGGTGGGGTTTTGGGCTCATATGGCAAGCCCTAAAACCCAAAATGTGGCCACCACGGCTACCTCTTGCGGGATACGCGGTACCACCCGAGAACCGTGCCAATAACACAGTGGACAGGTGGTGCCACCGCCTGTCTCCAATGGTGCACAGGAGGTTCCAACTGTGGATAAGTTAAAATAATAGCATGGGTAATATAAATTCATTCCTTTGATTTTTAATGATTGGGGAAGACTCTAATGGATGCCATTATTGTTTTTGGCAGGTCTAGCTTGCTCAAAACATGGTGATATGGAAAGAAAGAATGCATGACAATGAGGATGCTGCTACTAAGAGAAATGTGGGTTGTATTTCCGCATTACAGGACTGTGGGCTCCTGAAGTTCTTTCGGACCCCAAGCATGGTGTCACATGAGCGGTTACTGGAACATATACTGTGGATGTGGAATCCAGAGCAGCAGTATTTCAAGGTGGGGGCCCATATCCTTATAGTGGAAGTAGAGGAAATATACTTCTTGATAGGTCTCTCGAGATGGGGTGCCCCCATCTCACTGACAGGTTCCCGTGGTGGGGACATTACTACCATAGAGCTTATAGATCGACATTGTGCACCAGGGACATGTACATCAGGGAAGAATATCCCCATCAAAGCAGTAATGGATAGGGCCCTATGGACCATTTTTTTTACCATGCAGAGGGTGGTTGGGAGTCAGGGTGTGCATCAGGATTCTAGGGCACAAATATTGTACGCCATAGAGGCCATGGCACCCACGGTGTTCAACTAGGTGGAAGCAATGCTTCCAGTATTCAAGGATCAGCTAACTAAGTGTCGGCAGGGAGAGCTGAAGCAATTCGGCTTTGGTTCCATTTTAGCCTACTTCTTCTTCAAGCGGGTACCACAGATGAGACCTCAGGTGTTCTTTCGAATTTTGAGAGCACAGGACCCCCGTACGCTGAGGTGGGTCCAGGTAATGGCTTGTACAGGAGCAGGTAGGGGAAGAGTGAAGTTCGGCGATCCATTCTTCAGATGGCTCTAAGATCAGATCCTCATGGTTGAGGATTACACTTACGCAGGCACAGACTTCACCGGAGATATTGACCTACACTCCCACCTGGTGGTCAGTGGGGTGATATTGGTAAGAAGCAAGAAACCCTAAAATGGATGAAATTTTTTTATGTTTTTTAAAGTTTTATATTTTTATGTTAAGTGACGAGACCTGTAAATTCTCATGTACATGTTGGAGCAGTGAGACTTGGAGGAGCATCTCCATTGGATAGGCGAGCTGGAGCTCACTTTGTACCACAAGGTGATGATATCACTGGGGAGCTGGAGGAGAACCTAGAGAGGTTGACCTGTTGGCTGCTTTGGGCAGACCCGGGTTTACTAAATTCAACCAAAAACACCCCTAGATCACTGGCCCTTTCGGCGACAGACCACAAAGACTATTCGATACTACAATGGTGACTGTTTTATGCAAGCATAAATGGACCATATACAACATGCCAAAGACTTTAACTTATGTTTATCCTTCTATACTGCTGTGAACTGATTAACACATTCATTCATTAAACTGTAAACAAAGTCCATGAACTGACTGAGAAATGAATAATTAAACATAACACATAAACCAATCGCATAATACTTGATTTTAACGTGGTTCACCTCCAGGATGGAAGTTACGTCCACAGAACTGTGTTTTATTATAGCTCAGGGGAAGGTAGAACACAGTTCTGCTGCACCACATATGCAGCTCAAGATCTTCTCTCTTAGATCTCTTTTCTCTCTATATAGCTCTCCTACAATATACTCTTCCCTCTCTGTCAATCCCAGCGGATCGTTACATGCATACTCTATAAGCCAGCTACTGGTTATAGTAAGATTGCTTCTGCTAATAACAAAACCAGAGCTAGGCTTTTACAATAGTCTAATAGTCTGCAAAACACTACTAAAAACTGAATGAACCAACTAACAAACCAACCCTTTTACAATACAAAATATATCCCTTTATAGGCAGCCCGAAGGTCTTGCCATTACAACACTGTGGGCTTGTCCCAACAGTAACCCAAAACCCTAACTAGTGACAGTCGGCCCTATCTGTACTTGAGGTAGCTGCTTTCCGTCACACCACAGCTCTCTGCAGTCTTCCATGCTTCTCGGCACTGATCATGGGTACTATGCACCGCTTCTCTTTTGTGTCCTTCATCTTCAATGCTTCAGCCTCGTTGCTCCTTCTCCTTTATGAGGGTCGCTGAGCACTCCCGTCTTCCACCGCTGCCTTCAATGCAGTGGTTGAGCTCTCTCTTCTTGACCGCTCAGGTACCGTGGCCTTTCTTGACTTTTCTATCTTAAAAGTCATGGTTTCTGGCTCTGCTCTCCAGCTGGAAATGTGCTACGGCGTCGTAGCTCTGTCTTATCTTCTTTCTGCCAAAACTTATCTCTTCGCTAAACTAGCAGCTTCTTCTATAGTTGCGGGACCCTGCTCCAACAGTCCCCCAACACTTACTTGTGGCTCGCCCTTGAGCCACTTCCAGCGGGCTTCTCCTACTGTAGCTTTGCCTTGGCTTCCTGTGAAGCCCTCTGCAACCTGTCATGAAGTCCTGTGACTTCCTTCTGCATCACTTCGACACTCTCTTGTGCCGAGTCAAGCAAAGCTTGACTAATACTGGCGTCTTCTGTGGCGTCAGTTTCCTCTCTGGTGGTAGTGAACTCCTTCATTTTCTGTTCAACCGTATCGACTATCTCTGCTATTTGCTCTTGATACGGTTGAAGCAGGTCATTAATGTACATCTCCTTGGTTCTTAATTGTTGCGCTTCCTGCTGCAAACAGTTCATCTCCTTTGTCTTCCTCATCTTTTGAAGAGCTGCCAAGCCCTTAATTTCTTCTTTCATTGTCGCTGTAGTATTCTCTATCTGCTGAATACTTTGCTGGATTTCTACTTTCTCCAGCGGCTCATCTAACTCGGCCCATGTGTTCATCGCATCGGTTAGTACTAACCGTGCTTCGTCGATGCGAGATTGCATCTGCGCAGAAGTAAGTCGAAGGGATTCTACTCACGCTTTCTGGTCTGCCTGGGAGGTGTCTCGTATGCGAGCCTCAAGCTCAACGATCTACACCTCGTGGTCATCCTTCATCTTGGCCACTTCTTCGTCCATCCTAGTCACGGTTTCTTCCAGATCCTTTGCTCTGTCTGTTACTCTTCTTAGCTTCTGAGGAACTGGTAAGGCGAACTCAATGTTACATTGGGGCAGTTCCAATGCAATGCTCTGCAAAACTTGAGAAATATCTTTCTCTCTTTCCTCATATGTTCATACTTCGTCTGCCTTTTTCTGAACACTGATAGCAAGTACTGCATTCTGTTGCTGCAGCTGCGTATTCTGTTTGTAAGCCTCAAGCTCTCTACTTTTGAGCTCTACGCCTAATTGCTACTGGATCATTTGCAACTGGTCAATATGAAACTCTGCAAGGTTAACCTCAATGGATTGTCTAAACTGAACTGGTGGGTCCTTCATTGTGGCAGGGAATCGGATACTCCCTGGTGGAATTAACATGGTATTGAGGCGATCTTTTGCTAAGATTTCCTGGCTGGACATCGGCGGTGCCGAGGTTTCTTCGGTGGTCGTCTTTACAGGCGGAATGTACCTCATGGAAGTCTTCTCTGTAATTATTTTTAAGTCTAGGATTTGCTTTTCGACTGCGCTCTGTCTCTTTTCCTGCGACTCCTTCATCGCGTCAAGTGAGTCCTTCAATGTGTCACATGTTCTTGTTGCGATGAGTTCATAGTCATCATCTGTCAATGCGGTCTTCAGAACTGGCTTTGAGGTTTTCTGTTTCTTCTTCTGATGTGTCTCTGGTGGCCCTTCTTCTTCAGTCTTCACCATCTGTGCCTCTGGTGGCACTTGCTATGGGGGTTTTCTCTTTTTCCTTTGTAGCGATACTTCTGTTGAAGATTGCGTCTGGGTGTCTGTGGTATCTTTGTCCTTGTCCCGGTGTTCTGTCTCTACATTGTTTGATGATAGTGGTGCGGTATATTCATATTCCTGCTTCCATTGGTCGTTGAAGTCTCTTGTGACTGCTTCGACGTCCCGTGCTATCATTCTAAACAAGCCAGGAGCCCAATCATCCCACTTAGTCCTGGTTCAGTATTGGGTTCCGGCTGCTTGTTCTACACTCCCTGAGGCAGAGAAAAAGAGCATTTCCTGGATGCTAATGTTTCCCAGCACTGGCTTTATTCCGGCTTGCCTAGAAATGGCTTTTTCGGTCGCAGATAGATTAAATGGCTGTCTGCCATGAAATTAAGCCGGCTATCGTATATGTCCACAGTCTCCATGCTGAGCCGTGGTGTCTCTTGAATGACCTTCATCAATAGCTTATAGTATTCATGGAATACCATCGTATTGATTGTTTTCTTTGCTGGGCGGTTGGTCTCCCATAAGCTGGCATAGCGCACTCCTCTAGGCACGCCACCTGCTATCTGCGGAAATTGGGTATGGGGCGGCTCCTTCCATCCAACAAATGCACAAAGTATAAGCAACCACGAGAAATGGAAAGGGTGGTTGGCTTCATCCTGAGCTGCCAAGCAATCTGCTTGCAGCATATTTAATAAGAATAGAGACCAGTTGAACGGTTCCCCTTCTGTGACCTGTATGGCAAGGTGAATTACGGATCCTGTAACTTCCTTCGGTCAAACCTTGGTTAGCAGTCTGCCCGCGAGCAGACTGGTGGTGAATATAAGTGTCTCATTTGGTATGCTTGAAATTTCATAAGCCCGTCCTCCTCTTTGTAGCTGATACTTAGTTACTAGGGCTTGTGGTAACTTGGAGTCCTTGGTTTTTCCTGCTGTCTGTATATCAGGGTGTCTACCCGTCTTGGACAGGCCGGTGATACGATGTATCAAATCAATGTTCAGGTCAACCTTGTTTCCTAGCCAAAGGTACCCTCCGTGTACTCAAGAGAGTAAAATGCGCACCACGGTGTTAACCTCTGTACCCCGTCCAAAATGAGGTAATCTCAGTAAATTGAGCAGACCTGATCACTCAAGAATCTGAACATGAGGCAGGGGAACATATTCCTCTCTCCTTGTCCTTGGGTTTTTCTCAATCTTTAAATAGCTGTCCGGCTTGAACTGAGGATATGTCTTACCCTCTCCCAGGTTATAATCTACAAATTTAACAACAGCAGCATATCCTACTAGATCTCCATTTTCCTTTACTTGAGAATCAATGGGTGGAATGGGAACAGTATACTTAGAATTCTTAGGAATTCTTGGCTCTGGTGCACCTTCAACTTGTGGTATCATGTAGTCTGTTCCGCTATGAACTTCTTCCTCCTGCTCTGAACCAGATTCGTCATTGACCTAAGATTGGATCCTCGTCTGTGGTTGCTGTCTGGGCTGTGACGAACTTGGCGGAGCACCCTTTGGTGGCATCGTCATAGCTCCTGCAAGGCCGTGACGTTGAAATATTCTCAAAATGTTTGCTATAGGTTCGTCCTCGGACATAACCCACTCAGTGAAACTGGTGGACATGCACTGGCTGCAACATCTGAAAATCACAGCACTCTGTAACAAACTTAGCTCTTCACAGGGAATTCTGAACAGTGCACTCTACAGCTCTCGGGTTTTCTGCAAACGTAACCGTCCCAATTGAATACTTTCTGCTTTTATTCCCAATACGATAATCCCGGACGCAACAATCATCTAGACTGAACCCGTCGGTCGTCATTAATGCCTGGACAAGACCACACCCGTCGTCTGATCCTTAATAAATGAGGAAATCCGATCAAATTTCCCTCAGAACGTGTGTGCACAGGCATCGTTCTCGTCGGAGATTTGCCAAATCTGGAAACATTTATTATACTGCTGCCAAATCTACAGTAAGATATACTGGTCATTACCTCATTAACTACCTGTCATATGGTGACGTGACTGGCCCTCTGTCGGTTGCAAAACTGAGTACGTGGCATGGGGAAACATCGTGCTGCCGTGATGCGACTCCGCATCACCTGCATAAAACAATACTCCTTTTTTTTTTTTTTTAATCAACCTGATGCGATTCCTCATACTTAGAATAATACTTGCCGGTGTAGACTAGTTCCCGGTACGATGCCTCCTTTCAACTACACTGGACATCTGTACCACCAAAGACTGGTTAAGCTAGGGCTGAGAGGCGGGGTGGCTATCACTATAGGGCTTAAGCCTACTGCCATTAATCCATGTGGGAAAAATCTCCCCATTTAGCAGGCTGAGCTGAACGGCACCTCCCTCTGTGACTTTATGTATCTGATATGGCCCTAGCCAATGAGTCTTGAACTTCCCTGGAAGCTTAATGAATTTGCTGTCATAGAGGAGCACTAGGTCTCTGATCTGGAAAGTCTTATTCTTAATGTGTCTGTCATGCCAAGATTTTTCTCGTGCCTTTTGCACTATCTGATGGAATCGGGCGATGAATCTGTCTTCTTCTAAGGCAAGCAGCTGTGCTAGCCTTTCCTCGACTATGTCTGTATCAGTCATCCCGGTAATCTGAGCGATTCTTAAACTAGGAAGAATATACTCCATAGGCATAACAGCCTCTTGTCCATACACCAAGCTGAAAGGTGTGTGTCCCGTAAGTTTCTTGCATGTAGTCCTGTACGCCCATAATACAGCATTAACTCTGAGGTCCTAATCATTCCTCTGGCTATTGCAGATCTTAGTAAGAGCATTTTCTAAAATATTATTAAAGGCCTCCACCGTACTGAATCTGGAATTCTTCTGGAGTGCTCTTATGGTGCTGAATCTGGAATTCTTCTGTCAATGCCTCAATAGTGCTGTTCAAAAAATGTGTGCCTTGATCACTCATCAAAATTACTGGGCATCCAAATCTACTGATGATGTTTTCAAAAAGGAATTGTGCAGTTGTAGCAGCATCACAATTTCTTACTGCTTTGGCCTCTGCCCATCTGGTGAGGTACTCTGTTCCCGTGATAATATATCTCGCACCAGTGCGCTTTCCTGGTGGGTTGATAGGACCCACAAAATCTATAGCCCATTTGTCAAATGCGCGCAATGAAGCTTGCGGTCATAGCGGCATTTCATCGCGTCGCGAGGGTTTTCCTACCCTTTGGCAGATATCGCAGCATCTGCAGAAGTCCTTGGTGTCCTTATGCAAGGTAGGCCACCATAATCCTGCCTCCAGGATTTTCTGTGCAGTCATCTTTCCTTCGAAGTGACCTCCTACGGTTCCTGAATGTGCCTCTCTGATAATAGTGCATTTTTCATGTGGCATCACACATCTGCGCAGAACTTCATCCAGACCTAACTTGTATAGGTGTCCTGCGATAAGGGTGAAGTCTACTACTTTAACAACCAACTGCTTCTTTTGTTGCTTAGTAAACTCATCAGGTGCTACTCCTGTAGTGAGAAATTGAATAATATCGGCATAGTACTCATCTACGATCTGGATGGAAAACAGTAGAGCATCCGGCAAATTGTCATCTAGGTTACTTGGCTCTTCTCCTGAGTCTATCCTCGACAGATGATCAGGTCTGGCATTCAGTCTTCCTGGTTTCATGATGATTTCAAAATCATACTCCTGAAAGAGGAGTAACCATCTGCAGATTCTCCCCCCTAACACTGGCTTATTGACCAAATACTTCAAGGTGGAATGGTTAGTGAACATCTTAAACGAGGCACCCAACAGGTAGTGCCTGAACTTCTGGAGCGCATACACCATAGCTAGGCCTTCTCTTTCGGTTTTGGTGTATTTCTTTTCTGCTGTCGAGAGATTTCTGCTAGAGTATGCGATAGGATGGTCAATGTCCCCTTCTCCCGGTTGTGTTAAAACAACCCCTAATGCGATGCCAGACGCATCCACATGTACATGAAATGGCTTAGTCCAGTCTAGAAATACTAAGATGGGTGCTGTAACCATCTTTTCTTTAAGTGTGTCTAAACTCTGCTAACATTCCTCATTCCATAGGAATTTTACATCTTTCTTTAGAAATTTCTCCATTGGTGTTGTAATCTTTGCATAGCCCTTGATCAACTTTCTGTAGTACCCCGTATGACCAAGTACTGTCCTCAGTTGCTTGACTGAGTTGGGTGCTGGAAGGTTTACAATGATGGCAATCTTCATGGGATCTACCATCAAGCCTTGTCTGCAAACAATGTGACCCAACAAAATACCAAATGGTGCACAAAATATACATTTCTTCAAGTTTAGAGAAATCTGGTACTACCTACATTTCTCTAACATCAGTCTTAAGTCTCCTATATGCTTTTCGATTAGTCCAAATACAGTCCAATCATCAAAATATACTTCTAAGAATTTATGGATGTATTCTTTAAATACAGCAACGACTACTCTAGAAAATATAGCTGGTGCATTCTTAAGACCAAAGGGCATTACCGTATACTGGAACAAGCCCCATTCTGTTGCAAAGGTGGTCTTGGATCAATCTTCTGGGTGTATTTTGATTTGATGGTAGCCTGAAAAGCCATCAGTGAAGGAGTAGACCTCCTGTCCTCCCACGTTGTCTAATACCTCATCAATGAACGGTGTCGGAAATGGATCGTGAAGCGATGCATCGTTGAGCTTGCACAGATTGACACAGATCCTAATGTCTCCTTTTGTTTTCTTTTCTTGTACGACCATGGGGCTAACCCATTCGCTTTCTTCTATTGGCTCAATGATTCCTGCTGCTAGCATCTTATCGATTTTGTCCTTTACTTTTTCTTTGTAGCACGGATTCAATCTATATGGGCGCTGCTTAACTGGTCTAGCATCCTCCTTCAATGGTATCCTCATAACTCCCACGTCTCCAACTATTCCCTTCATCTCTGTGAACTTGGTGGGAAATAGGTCCTGATAGTCATGTAACAAATCTGCAATCTGTCCGACTATTTCATCGTTCCAATAGTCTCCAATAGAGGCAAACTTAGGTTCTGTGTATGTGCCAATATTGATCTTTTTAATCTTGATGGGTTCGGTGATTGCTGGAATCTCTAACTGTGGTCCCCAAACATCGTGAGTTCCTTCTGACTCCGGAATGTTAGTGTTGCGAGGATCCTCATCCTCATCCTTATCTTCATTGTCTGGCTTTGATGCGAAGTTATAGCACTCAAGCACATCTTGCAACTGGATGGCCCACTCAGGTTGAGCCTGCACTGAGATGGTACAGTCCTAAAATATCTTGATCTTGATTATGTCTAGGGCCTGAGCAACACTTGGATGTTCTGATTCAAATGCGAAGGTGAGTAGGAAACTGTCTGTCATAAGTGACCATGTGGTTGTCCCCTTGCGCAACTCGGTCTCTGTGTACCAGTTCCTTGGAACTGTGTCCAATGTGTGAATGAATCTGTGAACCCATTCATCCTCGGGAATGTCCGACCAGTTCTGTTCACATGTCTGAATGTGTGCCCTGGGATCAGTTTCACCTGTGTAATTCTGCTGGACATACTCTTTGTCGATAGAAAATCTGATCGCCATCAATATTTTAATATCATCCCATGATGTGATATTTTCTTTATGCGCATACCACCATCTTGCAGGTGTAGCTCGTACTGCAAGGTCCATAGTTGCGTTCCTCTACTCATAAGGAATCTGTTGCTCAAACTGCTCAAGGAAGTCCTGAATATCTATTAGACCATGATATGATGGGATCTCAGTGATCTCTACGCCAATCCATCGTAGTGACTTACTCATAAACGCACATCTGCGCGCTGAGACTTTGTAAAGTCTGTTCTACCAGTTCTCTAGACCCACATCGGAATCCGATGCGCATGAGCTGTCGCATCGCCAACTAATGTTCCCTTATAAGGTTGGATTGATGTAGTCGTTCTGGTTCACAGTCATCTGGTAGAGACTATCCATGTTATGTGCCTCCTCGTCTGCTTGGATAGGTTCAATGTATCTAGGACCTTGGTGAGGATCCAGCGGTGCGATGACCCGGATCTACGCATCCTCAAAGGTCATTTGTCTTCTCTTTAGGTCAATGACAGCCTTGCTACCGATCGCCCAATCGATACTTAATAATGCTAGATACGGTCGACTGTCGCCAATGATTTCTATAACCTCGAAGTCTTCAAAATTGTGAACTCCATCAATGTCAACTGGCACCTGCGGTAGTCGACCCAAGGGTGATACTCGCTGCTGATTAGCTAATCTCAGGTGGATAGGCGATCTGATTAACTGAGGGCTACCCATCTGTTCCCATGTCTGCTTAGTTAGAACATTCACCTCTGATCCCAAATCTAAGACGACTTCGTCCATTTCAAACTGTCCAATCTGTGCTGTGAGCTTCATCTCTCTTCCAGTCCTTGTATGTCCTGTAATATTATGAATAGCGCGGTGTGCACTGCCCGAGAGAGAAGGTTGCTGACACTGGTCTATGATGCACTGTAGCTCGCCAATAGCTTTTTCATTTCTCACGAGTTTCAAGCAACCGCGAAGGAAGGATTGTACATTTCCTGTCGATTCATCCTCGTCGCATCTTCCCAATGTGGTAGCCTGCGGTATCTGTTCTGGGCTATCGCCACAAGGTGCTTACTGCGGTACGCCCCTGGACGGTGGTACCTACGATCCTGATTGTGTAGGTTCATAAAAGGGAGCCTTGGCTTCATGAAATGTCTCTTTATTCTTCTGTAGGTCGAGTGCTGTTGCTTTACTAGGAGCTCTGCACACCCACTCCTGACTTGTGTTCTTTTCAGTCTCCTGCGATGTTCCACTGGTGGAAGCACTGCTACGAGTCACAATACTGACTCTTGGTTCTGGTTCTGCCTGCTCAGCAGCAATAAGCTGGATTTTCTGGTGTACTACTGCCTTAGGGTCTTTGATCTTAGCTATCAAGGTAGGGCACTCCTCTATGGTATGATCATAATATTTGCAGTAGTTACAAGTGGTAGTGGGGCTCTAACAGTCCCTAGCATAGTGTCCTACAAATCCGTAGTTATAACAAGTGATTGGTCCACGACCACGGCCAAAACCCTCTCCTCTGCCGAAGCCTTCTCCTCTTGCAAAGCCTGCTCCATGGCCTCATCCTCTGAATCCTCCTCCCCGGCCACCATAAGTCGGATTAGGCTGTGGTCCTGCTGCTGGACCCTGTGTTTCCGACTGGACTCTGTATACGTCATGTTTTCTATTTAACATGAGATCATAGGCTTGGCAATTCTGTTCATCATGTCCGACAGAGCTGCAGAAGACACAGTATAGGTTCTTAGGTTTCTGTACATACTTCTGAAGCAAAGGGCATTGCTGAGGTGGGTGTCCTTGTGTTTTGCATATTTCACACCATGGCCCTTGCGTTCGTGGTAAGGGGTTAGGAGCCCTTGACGCTAAGTATTCTGCAAAGACTGGACAGTTGTCTTTGGTATGACCCTGTGCTCTACATTGTAAGCACCATATGTCTTGCATAACCTCTTTTCCTTTCTTAAGTTCGTGTATCTGTAACGTGAGGTTGGCCAACTAGTTCTGTAGAGTTGTCATGCCTGCACTGGTTTCTGCTAAAGGTGAAGCTTCTAGCTTCATCGCCATCTCCAACGTGTCATCCTGCGTCTGGAGTTTTTGCTGCATTAGTGGCACTCTGATGTGAGGGAGCAGCGCTGCAATAAACCATTCCTTATGCTGCTCCGCCGCAAATTCAAAACTTACTTGGTCTATAAGAGCTTTGAATATCTGGTCAAAGTCCCATACTGATTCTAATGGTAGCTGCTTAATATCCTTGAGCTCTGTAATGCACTGAGATTCAGACTTAGGTTTCTTGAACTCTTTAATCATGGTGTTCTTGACCTAGGCAAGTGTCTTGGGTACTGTGGTATACTTTATGTACCATGTTAAAGCTCGATCTCTGAGTGTAGTGACCAACTGTACAAGTTTAAGGTTATCGTCGTTGATTGTTTTAATGGTCCACATGGCTTCACATAGAAACCAATGTTGTTCTGGGTCCTCTACTCTTGTACCTTTAAAGGTAGGTAGCTTCATATCATCTCCCATTCTATTTCTCTGCGGTAGGTTCTGGTTGACTGGATTACTACCACTCGGTGGTGTAGGTGAAGGTGATGTAGCGGTATTAGGTACTGTCTGTGAGCTACTGGATGGAATACCTACGGGATTACTCTAAGTGTCAGTCTATTTCTATGGGGTATAGGGCTGGTAAGGGATACCCCCCTCTGGTTCTTCTGTAGTACTAGGACTCGGTTGCCTAATATTGTCTGAACTATCTCCAAATACAGGAGAACCGAAAGCTACTTTATATTTCTTGCCACTACGTGTGCGTCCAATGTCATCGAAATCACTTTCAAACTCTTGTGACATTACTATCTTTACTTATTCATCTAAAATCATGTCCATTACTCCTTTTTCATGTAGCAGCATCTTAATGGACAAGTTTAGAGACTTTAGGTACTTACCACGATATCCTTTGAAGAAGTACCGCTCAGCCTCGCTGAAGCTTTTTCTCTGATCAACTGCAAATTTTGTGACGAAGCCTCCTAGCACACTCGCAAGCCAAAATTCCACTGCTCTCGTAATGGGATTGTCGAGTCGCTGTACGGTCTGAATCAACTCCGGTGTCCAGACAATTTTTCTTTTCTTCTTGAATATGTTCCTATCTGTCAACTTGGATAACCAGTCGTAAAGCTCATTTCCATAGGTTGCAAAAAATATAGCGTGTATATCTGAAGCGATATGCTTTTTTAACCAGTCCTATGTGCTCAATTTAGGGCTCTGATTTTCTTTCTTGGCAAACTCCCTTAGGTTTGAATCTATCCACTGGTGAAACTCTTCTCTGGTGGGATGCCAACAGAACATTAGCACTTAGTTTTTCAAAGCCGGCAACGGAACCATTTGTTGGCTGCTTTGGGCAGACTCGGGTTTACTAAATTCAACCAACAACACCCCTAGATCACTGGCCCTTTCGGTGACAGACCGCAAAGCGGCCTGAAGTCTCACCCAAAGTGACTCTAATGGGTTGGCCAAGGACTCAAGTGTCTTGGACCAAGTTCTATGGTGATCCCACTAGCGGCGCGTAACTCTCCTAGCTGCGAGGTCTCTTTTTGAGCGTCGCGCGATCTCCTGCTTGCGTCGCATGATCTCCTCGTCCCACAGCTCTTCTAGCCGCGAGATATTCCTTTAAACTGTCGTGTGATCCTCTTCTACGACGTGCACTTTCCCTCTCTTGCGATATCTCCGGCCTTATCGCCTCGCCGCGCACCATGCGACACGCAGCTCCTGCTCAACGCTAAGTCCTTAACCTACAGTATCGCGCACCACAGCTCCTCTGCCGATGTGGTATCACCTCTCTGTGATATCCTACCTCCGCGGCTTAGCGCACTTAGCGTTGCTCGTGTCGACGGGAAAGACTTAACATACAAGACTATTCGATACTGCAATGGTGATTGTTTTACGCAAGCATAAATGGACCATATACAACCTGCCAAAGACTTTAACTTATGTTTATCCTTCTATACTGTTGTGGACTGATTAACACATTCATTCATTAAACTGTAAACAAATTCCATGAAATGACTGAGAAAAGCATTATTAAACATAACACATAAACCAATCGCATAACACTTGATTTTAACGTGGTTCACCTCCAGGATGGAAGTTACGTCCATAGAACTGTGTTTTATTATAGCTCAGGGGAAGGTAGAACACAGTTCTGCTGCACCGCATATGCAGCTCAAGATCTTCTCTCTTAGATCTCTTTTCTCTCTATATAGCTCTCCTACAATATACTCTTCCCTCTCTGTCGATCCCTGCGGATCGTTACATGCATACTCTATAAGCCAGCTATTGGTTATAGTAAGATTGCTTCCGCTAATAACAGAACTAGAGCTAGGCTTTTACAACAGTCTAATAGTCTGCAAAACACTACTAACAACTGAATGAACCAACTAACTAACCAACCCTTTTACAATACAAAATATATCCCTTTATAGGCAGCCCGAAGGTCTTGCCATTACAACACTGTGGGCCTGTCCCAACAGTAACCCAAAACCCTAACTAGTGACAGTTGGCCCTATCTGTACTTGAGGTAGCCGCTTTTCGTCACACCACAGCTCTCTGCAATCTTCCATGATTCTCGGCACTGATCATGGGTACTATGCACCGCTTCTCTTTTATGTCCTTCATCTTCAATGCTTCAGCCTTGTTGCTCCTTCTCCTTTATGAGGGTCGCTGAGCCCTCCCGTCTTCCGCCGCTGCCTTCAATGCAATGGTTGAGCTCTCTCTTCTCGGTCGCTCAGGTGCCGTGGCCTTTCTTGACTTTTCTATCTTAAAAGTCATGGTTTCCGGCTCTGCTCTCCAGCTGGAAACGTGCTACAGCGTCGTAGCTCTGTCTTATCTTCTTTCCGCCAAAACTTATCTCTTCGCTAAACTAGCAGCTTCTTCTGTAGCTGCGGGACCCTGCTCCAACATGACCTTGGACATCCCAGATGCTGACATAGATGACCTCCCGATGAGATATCAGAGATACACAGCGGGAGTACTGGGTCGATTCAGTAGGCTGCTACATAGGGTAGCTTGAGTAGTGATGTACTATCACGAGCACCACTAGTGTATGAGACATGTACTGAAAGATAATAGCTTCAGGATTTTGTATGATGATTTTTCCTGAAAGCCTACATGCTTCAGAGGAGGTCTCGGGACCTATTTTTTGTAAACTTTTTCATATATATATATACAAAATTTTACACGGTGTTTATATGTTTCAAATGGAAAATGTGTTTTCTATGAGTTTTATGTGTTTCTAAATGTTTATTTACAATGTACCATGTTAGATTTTAACGTCATGAATGGGAAATGTGCCAATCTAGGATTTAGTTAGCCAATGAGTCAGCAACTACATTATGTTCCCTAGGGATATGTCTATAAGTAATAGTTTCAAATGACCTTTCTAGTAAACGCACTCTCCGAAAGAGGCGAAGGAGTATCGGGTTCCTAATGGTGTAGACATGATTCAAATGGCAAGCCATGAGCTGTGAGTCCATCAATACTACTAGATCACGAACATCCTAGGAGGCAGCTTCAGTTAGAAGACCGATGACTGCTTCATAATTGCGATGTTATTAGTAGCGGGACCTATACAAACCGCTCCTGAACTGACCAAATCTTCAACTGGGGAATAGAGAACCCAAGCAGCCGAGGCGAGATTCAAGGTGTGGCAGAAAGCACCATTAGCAAAGCCATAGAAAGCCATTTGCATGACCAAAACATGGTATAAACAGATGTGGACACTAAACTCAAAACCATCTTGAAAATACTAAAATCACACTGAAAGCCAATCAATATACATATATACAAGATACTATCCAAGCAAGACCTAGGCATAGTACATTTTCAGGTACAACCCATTGCGAGGTTGCCCCAAGGGGATTCCATCATAATCAACGAGCTCGTAAGCTCCTTTCTCTAACACCTTAGAAATAACAAAAGGTCCGTACCACATGGACTCGAACTTACCCTTCCCTAGTTTGTCACATCTCTGATCATAACTCAAGACTAGGTCACCCTCGTTAAATATGTGAGGCTGGATGGATATATTATATTGTTCCTTGACACGTTTCTTATGTGCCTCATTAGCAAAGGCAGCATCTCTGCGAGTCTCGTCAAGGTTACTCAAGTACAAAAATATTTCTTCCTCTACGGAAGTGTCTGGGAGAAGTTTGATGGCAAGTTGTAAAGATGGAATCTGACATTGGATTGATAAGATAGCTTCAAGTCCATAGACAAGCTGAAATGGCATGAAACCAGTGGTTGTTTTCACCGAAGTCCGATAAGCCCAAAGAGTAGAGAAAAGAATGTGGTGCCAGTTGGATTTATGATCTCCAACCATCCGACGAACCATAGTTTTCAAAACTTTGTTAATGGAATCTACCTGACCATTAGCTTGTGGATAATACGGCGTAGAGTTTCATGGTGAAAACCTAGCTTAGCACCCATTGACTCCATCATCTAATTACTAAAATGGGATCCGTGATCAGTAATGATGGATTGTGAAACTCCAAATCTAGCTATAATATGATTGAACAAGAAGAGAGTGGTAGTCTTACCATGTTTTGCATATGTAGGCATGGCCTCAGCCCATTTTTTGAAATAATCAATGGCTACGATGATGTAACCATGCCCCCCGACTGAGGTAGGCTTACAATGCATGAAGTTAATCCCCCATTTGGCGAATGGGCCAATGGCAATGATGGGGTGCAGCGGAGCAGGATGGGTGCACTTTTTTGGGTAGAAGTGTTGACAAGGTGGGAATTTCTTAACAGCCTCATGACAATCTTTGAAGATAGAAGACCAGAAATAGCCAGCGCGAAGGATTTTCTGGGCTGTAGCCATCCTAGATAAATGGCCACCACATGCTCCAGAGTGGAAATCATTCAACACCTGTTCAGCCTCCTCATGAGTGAGGCATCACCGGAGAATAGAGTCAATCCCACATCTATACAATGTATCATTCAGGATGAGATAGTATTTCACGTGGTGACGGATACGGCAGGGATCATCGCAAGAAAAATGTGGCTGAAAACGTTGTGTTTAGAGATATATAAGAAAATATCCATACCAAGGATCAGTAGTGCTTATCAGGAACAGGAATTCATTCGAAAATGAATCGCTAGGCTCATATTTCATCGAAGCACAGGGAAGATCACACATAAGCTCTGCAAAGACCAAGGATTTATTTGATGTAGCCTTGGCAAATTCTAGATCAAACTCCTAAAGTATGACAATCCAACGAGAGTAATTGCCCTCGAGCACCTGACGAGTCAAGATGTAGTACATCACGTTCTAGTCTACCAATACGGTGGTAGTGCTGAGCAGAATGTAATGACTGTTACAGAGAGAAATTCCTATGGCTTGGGGTACCACAACAGACAGCTTGACTCCAGAAATCAATCCTTTCCAATATGCAAGAGAAATCAAATATCTAACACTAAAGGATCACACCTCGTACCTTATTCCAGACGATTGAAGTAGATCCACATTGATCTTTCCAACTTCAACTTGAATTGATGAATCACTTCCTCAACAACAAGTAAACAAGACAATCATACTACATATTTGGATTTTGTGCACATCCCGATGTATGTGGTTTCAGAGGTCAAACCTGCGTATATACTCGATAAGGGGTTTAAAAGTTGCGTATAGCAATTTTCACACATTTTTAGGGATGGTCTAGGAAACATCAAAGGACAAAAAATGGTCCAAGGGGTCTAAGGAGTCTGCAGAGGGATATGGGAAGGCCATATAAGTGTGATTCACCTGGTGTGGTAAAATCAGCTATAACAAATTCCCCCTAATGTGTGAGGTTAGAGGGGTCATACGATGGCTAAAATACATTATAATTCCATCCCAGAAGCGGAGTGATGAAGAATCCCAAATGGAATACCAACCACCCATTCAGCATAGTACAATGATACAACTCTGCACATAACTGCAAATACATATAGCAGTCCCAGTTACATAAGAGTACAATGGTCATGAATAGGCATGATACAAAATATGACATAAGTGGTCATCACCACGTACAATATACATAGATCAGAATCTCCATGATGAGGATATACAAAGGAGCATGATCTCCATAATGGCTAAAGATATACAATGGATCAAGATCTCCATAATAGCTAGAAATGTCTGACATATACTGGAATCAAGTCATGAGAGCTGAAATCTCATGAACACTGGCACGATCAAGGAGGTAGCATATAAGAGATGCCACCAATTTGAAAGGTCTTCTACACAAACCACTATGAGTACAAGTCCTACTATGTGAATAGAGGTGTCAAGGTCAAACATAGTAGCCCATCGTCTGATTACTAGTCATTGATGTAAACTGTTAACAGACATGAGATCACCCATCGATAATGATAATGGGAATCAAGGTACTAGAGTGAAAACTAACAAGTGTGAATAGATGTGTTGAGGTTGAACACTTGAGAGGATCCATCGATCAGGGGACATTAATGTACTCCCAAAAAAAATTGATGGCGAGAGAACCTGCCACTGATGACTACAAGTCTCAAGGCACTCAAAAATGACTTTAGATTCCAATCCCAGAATAAATGATCTGAAGTCGATGGGATGAAATTAGCTGGAAGGAGGGCATTAAGGCATCCCCCATCATCCAACACGAGGTACTCAGCAAAGCTGTATAATGTGGAAGGACTCAATCATAAGGTGCATGAACCAGTAACTATACTAGGAATGGCCGACATGCAAAGTCAAGATAACTGAGGAATGGTCGACTCAGGTTTCAACTTCCTTCGAATGAGAGCATAACGGTGAATGGTGACTGAATAAAGGTAGCATAGACTTGATATACAAAACTGGGACATCTCTGCGACACAAGAGGCATCGACAGAGGCTCCATTGCGACTGGAAGATTAAGCAGTTGGTGGAGATAAACTCAGATAAATGATTACAGCTCCTAAATTCAAACTATAAACCCAACCAACGGATGTGATATACAGTGCTCTGTTCGAAGGCGACACGACTCGACAGCCGCCAAAAGATAACATCTTTCCTTGTCCGGCCTTTTGGTTTTTTTTTTTTTTTTTGACTTTTTCAAATATTCAAAAAGCTTGAAAAAGAATAAAACTACTTTATAGTTACAGACTAGGAGGAGACGAGTGTCATATGTGCAAACAAACTAGTTCCAAGCAGTGGAACATACCTATGCTCAATGCAAGGATACATGTGTAGGATAGCGACACTCGGGGGAAAGTCCCTTCCTGGTAAAATAGGGGATCAAGCTGCAAAGGATATAAAAGATGGCTCTACATGGCTAGACATGAGACAAGCTCGGGCTATATGGCTGAAATTCAAAGTCAGGGAAGCCGGCATAAGGCTCAAGAAGGCAGGAAAAGCTCATGTTAATGAAATTACAACTTGACATAAGGGAGTCCTGAGGACACAGGCTAGCAACAAGATCAAGAGGAATATGAGGCTCTTGCGAAATGACATGGTGATACTATACAACAGACTCCCGGACCTAAGAGAGGACTCACAGCATGGGTGCCAAATGCAAAGGGGAGCTAACTAGGACACCCATGTATAGGAAAGCTCTACCATTCACATAGTATCACTTCTAACAGCAGCATGAAGGTTCCATGATACCATGGAATGGGTTAGTACCTAAGGTTAAGATGGAACGGTCATAAGGAAATGCATAAGTGCAAGCGGATGTGACATCCTAACCTATAGGCTAGTTCAGACATAATACCTGTGATAGGAATGAATGGGTCAAAACCTCAGAGAGAGTGTACAAAAAATGGACCCTACATGACAACCATATTAGTCAAAAAATAGTCAATAAAGAATCCAAACTATAGGGAATAGGGAGGAATGATTATGAAAACTGCACCCAAAGGAAACAATGCGATGAACGATGGGACATAAAAAGGAAAGTAAGGTGTAGACCCAACGTTCACGCATCCACCACCACCCCCGTGAGGGTGACCACTGGTGTAATGACCGAGAGAATGGAGTCAACATCCTCCACAAATGGAGTAGAGGGCGGAATATGGCTATTCCCAAATATATGAGCACGATAAGGTGTTGTGATGCCCCCAAGACTGACACCAAGGTCCATACTAGGACCAAGGACGGGTGATAGGATACTAGGCATGCCAAAAATAAAAGGACCCGAACTCAAGAGAGCATAAATATACTCAAGTAACCATGATCCCAAAGGCCAACTAGCACACAAAGAGCACACTCCTAAGAAGATCTACAACCAAAATACAAGCAAACCAAGGGGAGGATATGTGAGCTCCTGAATGCAGCAGGTATGTCTCGCCTAGGATAGGCTCGAAACTCCCATACACTACAAGCGGAGGTACGTAACCAATTATAGTGGCCCTCAGCTTCAACGCATATAACGACTGTGCTGTCCGACCCTAACCTGGCTGGGACACCCGCAGAATAACCCCTGCAGAGCACCCCCTCGATATCCTAGGTAAGGCCACTAAGGTCACCTCAATATAATCAATGCTCAGGTAGACAGTTGCAGGCAGGATTGACCATATGGGCAGGGTAGAAAAGCCTGAAACTCTCGAAAGAGCCCCCAGATATGAATACAATCCTATAAATATCTTCGGTGCTACTCAGTTATGACTAGGGGTCATCCCAATCAATAACCACTCACACTACCTCGTTCTTAACTCCGTTTTGAGAGGACGATCCTGAGAAACACTGGTTATACCAAGGAATTTCACACACTCACCTGGACAGACACATACACGTTGTTGTTTAGTGGTCTTGGATAATTTACTCACAATGAACTATTCCAAGACCCTAAAACCTAATCTTGTTGGTGAATCCTATCAAATAAAATAGTGTAGTTCATTTTAATTAAGCGTTGATTTTAATTGGATTTATTACTCCAAAGAGGTATATGGCCATGCAACTAATGGCGTTATGACACAACATGAAGCAAAATGCACACCTAACAATCAATGCAAATGCATTGTGTCCATGAAAAATAGGGTATGCCACTACATGAGATGCATAAATATAAATTCCTTTCTGAATGCCAATGCAATCCTTCCTATATGAAAGCCTAAACACAACTCTCATCCAAGCAATCCAATGCAAGTACCTCCTCAAATCCATATCTAAGATGCAACTAAGAGTGTAACTACTTTGTATTTTTCAATATAAAAGAATGAAAAATGCAATAAAATTCATCTAAAACTCTCAGTCTCTGCAGCAAGTATGAAACACAATCCCAGCAAGACACCGAGACAAAAAAGAGTAATGCATTAATGGAAAAACAAAAAGGATAAATAACTAAAACTAATTTCAAAGCAAAATCAATGAAAAGGTGGTCTCTAGTCATAAAAGAAGCATCCAATAGACAACATCAGACCCAAGGAAGACCCAACCACACTCACAACCCACCCAAGAACTTCCCACAACATCAAACTCACCAAAATGGAGGATGTACGTGAGTGTTTAAAGAAAAGCTACGTATATACGTGAATTTTGGCCAAAAAGCTGCATGTATACATGGATTTTGGCCAAAACCCTGCGTGTATACGCGACTTTTGGCCAAAAATCCATGTATGTATGCAACTTTTGGCCCAAAACCTGCGTATACAGAGAAGACAGTGGTAAAAACCAGGCCTAGGGTCAAACCAATAAATGGGAGTGTCAATGGATGAACATCCTATAAAATGCAACACAGAAACAAGGAGAAACAAAGAGCAAGTCAAGAATATCAAGCCCATTGTGCCCGCAAACCCCAAATAAAAAAAAGGAACATCCCTAGTGGAGTCACCAATTCTATTATGGAGAGAAATTCCTATGGCTTGGGGTACCACAACAGACGGCTTGACTCCAGAAATCAATCCTTTCATATATGCAAGAGAAATCAAATATCTAACACTAAAGGATCAGACCTCGTACCTTATTCCGGACAGTTGAATTAGATCCCTGTTGAGCTTTCCAACTTCAACTTGAATTGATGAATCACTTCGTCAACAACAAGTAAACAAGACAAGCATACTACATATATTGGTGTTAGATATACTCTAGCATATATAATCAACAATGTATAAGCATTTGAAATCTTCCATGGATAAAATATTCATTCAAACATACATTATTGGATAGGAAAAGATATTTCTATTAATATAAAATCAGAGATTACAATGAATACAACCTCTGTCAGCATGTCTGCGAATCGGAGAAACTGAATCCCCCACTTGGGCCTCCACCACCTCAATCCTCCATCTCTCGATAGCAAGCTCACAAGAAAAAGGAAAGCTTGGTAAGAACACCAAAGTGCTCCAAGGGACAAAGGGATGCAGACTCAAGCACAAGTTCCGGCAACAATGGACTATAATTTCTTTGCTCTCAATTCTCTTCTACCTTCAATGTATCCAAAGGGTTCCTTATATAGCTTTTCAATGGGGTAATGAAAGGTCGAATCTGAGCAATCTCAAGGCATATGGAAGGCTGGGAGACAAGTGAGTCAGATCCATGTCAAGGAAAACTCCAAAAGGATTTGGATTTTGTGCACATCCCGATGTACGCAATTTTAGAGGTCAAACCCACGTATATACGCGATAAGGGGTTTAAAAGTTGCATATTGCAATTTTCACATGTTTTTAGGGATGGTCTAGGAAACATCAGAGGACAAAAAATGGTCCAAGGGATCCAAGGATTCTACAGAGGGACAGGGGAAGGCCATACAAGTGTGATTCACCTGGTGTGGTAAAATCAGTTATAACAATGACAAAACTTTTGTACAGCAATGACCGTGGTCAATGCTAACTTTTCCACATGTGCATCATGAGTTTCAGAATCTAGGAGATTCTTACTGGCGTAATAAATCACGTGCTCCTAACCATGGAGATTGTCCTGCACTAAAACCATAGCGATGGTAGTAGCAGACGCAACAATATACAAGAGAAAGTCATTTGAATAATCAGTGGGTGTATCACGGGTGAATGAGTCAGAGCGTGCTTAATATTATCAAAGGTGCATTGGGCCTAGTCATCCTAGAAGAATGGTGTATTCTTCTTAAGGAGACGCATATAACTGTGCATTTTCTCTGCGAAATTGCACATGAAACAGTGGAGAAATTTTTGCTTCCCCTGCAAACTTTGGAGTTCAAGGAGATTAGTTGGGGCTGGTACATCGAGAATGGCGGAAATTTTCAAAGGATTGATCTGGATGCCATCTTTGGATACCACAAATCCTAGCAAACGTCTCGTCTCAATGCAAAAAACACATTTATGTGGATTGACCCATATATTATAATGACGGCATCTCAGGAATATCTCTCTAAGATGACCAGGGTGGTCCTCCCGTCACTGTGAATGAGCAGGGAGGTCATCAATGTACGGTTCAACAATATGTCTAATATCGTGAAATGCATAGGCATCGCACGTTGGAACATGGCTCCAGCATTTTTCAAGCCAAATGGTAACTTATTATATGTGAAGGTTCCCCATGGGAAAATGAATGTCATCTTATGCTGATCGGAGGGTAATATCTCAATTTGATTATAGCCAGAGAAGCCATCCATGAATGAAAAGATGACACTTCCAGCATAGTTGTCGATAATCTGATCGATGTGTGGGGTAGGAAAGTTGTCCTTGGGACAAGCTTTATTCAGATCCCTAAAGTCGATATAGACTCTAATGGTGCCCTGCTTTTTGTTGACAAGGACAACATTCGAAACCCATTCTGTCAGGGGTACAGGATAAATAAACCTAGCTTTCAAAATTTTCTCAATTTCAGCTTTTATAGCTGCGGCCTTCCGAGGATGGACTTGCCTTAGTTTTTTCCTGACAGGTTTGGCCGAGGGATAGGTTTTAATCTCGTGGACCACAATGGATGGGTCAATCCCCGTCATCTCATCATAGGACCAGGAAAAAATATCATGGAACTCTTTAAAAAGTGCCTTATAGGCTTCAAATTCATCTGCGGAGCAATTCTGCCCAACATGAACGTGCTTGATAGTATTAGGCTTGGCTGATATGTCAATCGGGTTCGTCTGTGTAATGTTGCAAAGGTTTCCTTCAGAATCTGTATCTTGCAACAATATAGGACTTTGGGGTATGCTGACAATATCAGTAGGAAACAAGGATGCAAAATCATGGCTAACCGAACTGGTATTGGGGAGGAACATAGATCTATGATGGTGATCCTCCCAAATGGGCTCGTCTGTATTCATAATCTCTATGATGGACTCATCGGAAGGAAAATTCTCAGAGAGATAATCTAGAGTAGGGAGAGAAGGTTCTAACCAGTACGGTAAATGGTAAGGATCCGAAGCCACTAGATGAAGTTCATCAGTGTGATCATTAGAAAAGGTTTGAATGGTGTCATACATAGCTTCATGTGGACTCAACGAGGTGGACTCAACAACATGTTTACCCTTAGGCTCACAATCAAATGAGGTGATCATATGGACTGACGCGGAATCCGTGCTAGGAGGAGTGGATGGAAAAACTCCCATGAGGGATGAATCCTTCAACATGCTGACCCCAATCAACTGGTAAGGAGGAGGGGACTAGCCTTACATGGGGATGTTATTAGCCGTGGAGGTAGTAACATCCGGCATACACAAATCAAGATGGTCAATAGTAACAATTCTCCCTAGATGTGGAAATTGGACGGTTCGGAATATTGTTGAAGCAACAGCAGTCATGGCATAGAACCAATTTCATCCTAGAAGGAGATTGTAATCTAAAGGAGCATCTACCACTTCTACTTGAATGGAAATGGTTTTTCCCCCCAGCTCGACCGCTAGGGCTGATATGAGACCATGGGGTTGGAAACCCCATCCGTCAAAGGCCTTGAGGGTCATAGGTGATGTGACAAGCTCAGGAGAGCCAAAGGATTTCCAACAAGATAGAGACAAAACAGAGGTCAAAGCTCCTTCATCTAGTATCGTTCGAAAAACTTTCTTTCCAACTATTTTTGTAATGACTTTAAAAGCAAGTTTATGCGATAACCTAGACTTATAGTTCTCAACATTAAAATGAATCAAGTTGGTGTTATTCGCGTATAAAGCTCCTAATGCTGTCAACAGGATTTTGCGCTATGTAGGGCAACTTTGGAGCACTTCTAGGGTAGACATTGCACAAGGTGCCTGAGCGAGATCTTCAACCACATTATAAAATTGAGCATCTCGAGCATTAGGGTTAAATACTGCCTTCTGAAGAGTACTCTTATGTGGGTGCAAAATCATGTCGAGAGTGGGTTTCTCGATAGATAAGGGGATAGTAGACGAGGAATCAAGAGAACTAGTAGAAGGAATTTTCCCCAAAGACAGATGATCTTCATTCTTATCCATGGGTTTGTCATAATTCTGACATCGAGTTTGTAGATGGATGGTATCTAAGGACATCATATGAATTTCCTCTGATGAACTAGAGTGACCCTAATTAGACGTGTGGTCTATCAGTTGTTGTTGAGAGGGAAAAGGATCTGTAAGTACTGCAGGTGCGAGATTAGACTTCAAAAACTGGGAGATTTCATCCCGATGAGGACACTCCTTTGAAAAATGGTCACCACCACAGAGCAGATAGGGATATTTTGCTTTTATTTTCCCCTTGTCGTTATCACCATTGGTTGGTCTTGGAGTCTCTGGTTGGTTTCCAGGTTTTTTATTTCGATTTTTACCTTTCTTTTTATTATTACCCAAGGCTTGAGTACTTTGAATGGAATTGAACTCAGCGGAAACCTTGGGAGTTGAAGGAGTAGGGGTGGCAGTTTGGGTTTGCTTGGCATATTTCGCTGTTGATGGGGACTGGATTGAACCAACAATCCCATCAATAGGTACTTCTACTGGTGGCTTGGCAGAATCAGTGCTAGGGCAAGGAGCTTGAGGAATCAAGTCATAAAGGGTTCCATATTGGGAATAGACTAAGTCTAGGTACTAAGCCCGACTAATAGCCTGCTCTTTGGTAACAGCACCGCCCATAGCCACATCTCAGGCAATAGGAGGAAAAAGGATTTGTTGAACCAATCAGCTAGTAACTGATCCAGAATAGGGGCCTTAATAAGCCTTCTCCGCCTTCTCCACTCATGAATATGATCGAAAATGTGGGTGGAGGTGTTCTATCACAGAGAGGTTAAAAGATCAGTACCCATTTCATAACGAATAGGGAGCTGAAAGTGCGTGAGAAACACGATTTCCAACGAGCCAAAATCCACAAACCAATGTTGTGGGAGTTCAATGTACCACTTCGCAGCTGTACCATTCAAAGTTCACTGAAAGATTTGTAACCGAACGAAATCATCCATGAGGGAGTTTGAAGAGCACCACAAATGGAATGTCATCACATGGTTCTTTGGGTCGTCTCCTTGCTTCCCATCAAATTTCGGGATATCTTATGGTAACTTTACCGGAATGGGTGGCCATGAGGGATTATGTCGAATGGGGTCATTAATCAACTTGAACAAATCAGGTAAGTCCAAATTTGCTAGGAAAGGTAATTGTTAGTTAGGTTGCACATACTAGTGATATTGATATGGCCTATAATTACCAGTAGGACCATAAGTGGACTGATAAACAGGTTGTTGTGATGAAGAACTACCGGAAGATCCACCCGTAGAGGGTTGATTTTCAGGATTAGGACTGCTAGGACCTCCAGGGCCTCTAGAGGAGGACCACCAGGGCCACCAGGACCACTAGTACCACCAGGACCACCAGGAGGCGGACCACCAGACCCTCCAGGGCCACTAGGGGGAGGTAAACCTCCAGAGCTGTCGGAACCACTAAGAAGAGGGCCAGAAGGAGGAAATCCACTAGGTCCGCCAGGACCACTAGGGCCACCAAGACCATAAGGAGGAAAGTTTCCAGATCCTCTTGGACCATTAGGCCCCCTAGGGGGAGGACCTCCATAAGGCGGTCCTCTGCCACTTCCCGCAGTATGTATAGGTATCCCCCCATAGCTGGCATGTGAGACCATTTGGGTTGCCCCCATGGTGTAAAAACATTACTAGGGTATGAAATTTGTGTAGGATTGGGTGGATGATTAATATTACCTATAGTTATTTGATAACCATAACCTCCAGAAGATTGAATGGTTACAGGTTGTGCCCTAGAGGGTTGACCTGAACTGGATGGGGAATTAACCACATTAGTATGGGCGGGAGGGACATAAACTGTAGATGGTTCTAAGTTAGAGGTATGTCCTTGACTAGGAACAATTTTGGTGTCAGATAACGTAGGTCGTGTTGGGGGTTGCCCCCTGGCACTAGAAGGTATAGATGAAACAAGAATTGAAGATTGAATCTCATGTGCAGAAGACCTGGGAAGATTAGGCACAGACATAACCTAAGAGGTGGTAAGGGTGGTATCTTGACCTGGGTTGTGGGGTGTCAATGGACGATCTATAATCGGTTCAATGGGTCTCATAGAATCAGCAAGTGAATGATATCCCCTAGGAATAAATGTGGACCATAATACTGTTGGGCCTAAAAGGTCATCTATCTTCCTATCAATCTCCTTTGCACGGAAAATGGCAGCATGGTATTGTCTATGTTCTTCTTTTTCTTCTAGAGAGTTTACATGGGTGCCAAATGAGGCAATGGCTTGACCTACAGGGGTGTCCCAAAATGGAGCATTGGGACCAAAATCCGGATGGGCAGTATCATCAACACATCCTTCCATGGGAGAATGGAATGAGGAATCTCCCCGAGAAGGCTGTTGGACCAAGGGAGGCGAGTGTGAATAATATGGTACTCCACTTTCTGGAACCACATTAAGTCCCACTTGGGAGGTGGTAGCAGCTCCTTGGTCGATAGCTTCCATAGGATTTTCTCGTGAACCAAGAATAAAATCAGGTGGAAAGCCCTGTACTCTTCTGGACTGTCCTAACTCAACAAGTTTGTACAATTCCTAACTAACCTAGGGTCTAAAAATCTAGAAAACACACCAAAACATTTCTCTACACAGGCTATAGGTCAAAAACAAGTAGACTTAAAATGATAGGAGGAGTTCAAAAAGTCAGGTCTCTCACTAGGATTGTCAAGAAGGTACCACTCATGATATACCTCGAGGGTACGTGCGTAGTAATCTCCCCGAATGTTGTTTTCGGTGTATGGCTCCAAACAAGATGGCCAAAGGGCTTTTCTCATATGGATAAGGTACCCTAGTGGGGTCTCCCGATATACTCAAGGTATGTGGGAGCTCGAATCGGTAGTAGTGTTGTCTAATGCATAACCGTACACAAGGGGCCTTTCGATATACAATCGAGTACGTGAAGTACCTTTCTATATACCTCAAGGGTAAGTGAAAGGCCGTTCGATATACCGATGGTACGTGGAAGAACCGTGTGAGTCCTGAGATGTAATGCTGACAAATAACGTCAGTTCCTATGCTTAACGACGCCCGAACACATCTCTAACCTATCACTTAAGTTGCTATGTAAATTTTAGCCTATAACTATCGTTAATTTTAACTTTTACAGTTAGGTGAATGCATGATGTTTTGACAGAAAAGTAAAACCATGCAGTATGCTAGTGAAAAATATTTTCACTTTACCGTTCAGTATTCCTACTTACGGGAGGGAAAGAGAGTATTTTCCTTTTGTTTCAAAACCAAAAATACTTCCAAACAATAGTCATGAACATCAAACCAAAGACACGCAATATTGTTCCAAACTGATTTCTTCTTTCTGAAAGCAAATGAGAAGGGGAAGAATCTCTTTTCCTAAAAGAAAAACCAGAAGCACACCTATATGCAAATGCATTCTATTTTTTATATTTTCTCAAAACATAAGCAAATCTAACTTAAAACTACCATATTTTTTATTTTGATCAAGATAGTTCTAAATGCATAAGATACGAAAGAACATGAAGATCCTAAAAGCTTGTAAATCCAATCAGAAAATCAATGACTAACGCTCAATGATGATATCCTAGTCTCAGTCAAAAGTTTTCTTTTTTAAAGGAAGGAAAAATAAGTTTACTATGCAAATAAGAAATGAAACCTAGAAGCTAATCTAGTGTTCTTCTTTTAGTCTATGTGGCAAAAACGAAAAGAGATTTTAATAACACCCTAAGATTTTCAGAAAACAAGAAATCTCTTCGTAAACACAACCAACAAGCATAGAAGCGGATGAACAATCAAAAGACCTAATCAAACTTTTGAATTTCCATTCAAATCAATCTTAAACCATAAATCTCAAACCACAAGCATCAAATTCTATAACACAAGTTCGATAAGCAGAACTAAAAGAAACAGAACTCAAATTTTTACAAAAAAAATGAGGAAAAAGGGTCTTGGAATTATGCCTACCTGGCACCGCGCTTCTCTGGTGTTGACAAGGCAGTTCTATCCCAGCACTGCTTCTTGCCAACAAGATACAGGAAATGGCACCGTGTACTTCTCACTCTGTTCAGGCGGTGGCACCGCTTCTCGTACACAGCATAGACGCGGTTCCCTGTAGATGACCAAAACACAAAGAGAATGAAGGATCCAATCAGAAAAATACTAGATCAAGGTAAACACTACTGAATTGAGTATGGAAACAGAACATAAAAGATCGAAAAGACTCAGATATGAACAGATCTGGAAGTTTCAAACCCAAATGGACTAAGTCAGAAAATAGATCTGACTAAAGAGAGTTGAAGGAGCTTGGATTCGAATAAGAGTTGTAGACTAAGGAAGATCAGAACAACTAATACACAATTCTATTCCCCAGCGGAGTCACCATATTTGTTAGCTAGAATATTTCACCTCCTGCAGACAGTAAGGTGTTCCACTAGTCTGAATGGTTCATATCTAGAACAAATAGAGGACAGAGGTTGAAGACTCTCGCTAGATGCTGTAGATACCTGGAATGCAATGCTTCGATCGTTACCCTGTGTACCTACAATAATATTCAACACGCAAATTGATCAAGCCACCTAGAATATAATCTACTGATCTATGTTAGTGACTAAGGAATCTAACAACATACATGTGAAATAAAACAACAACAATATATGTGGGAAAAAAATCAACTTGCATTAATATAGAAATATGAAGAAGTTTACAACCAAGTCTTAGTGTTGACATGCATCTCCGTGAAACCAAACATTCTCATCCCCATAAGCTCCGACTCGAGCTCTCTCTGTGCTCTCCAATGGTATGGACCAAGTGATCAATCCAACAGCATAACAATACCTTAAGAGTTCCCTCCCTCAACCATGGCCATAAGCTTGTATTTATAAGGCTTAATGGATAGGGTAGGTTGAGAGATAAGTGGGTGAGGTGGCCTCTAAGATCCTAGGATGAGGGATCTCAAGCTCAACTAACCCACAACAGTAGGGATAAGGGAGGACACGAGGCTTATCATCTAGAAGCCTCAAGAAACTTGTATTTTTCCCTTTTTACCCAGGGTACCACGTTTCTCCTTCAATGACAGAGAAGTTCTGGTAAGAAACGCTTATGGACTAACGGCCATAAGCGGTGGCACCGCTTGTCGATAACAAGGGATAGGTGGTGCGAACAAGGTACCTCTCTTGGCTAACAAGGTAAGTGCGATCCTGGGAATTTTCATGAAAGATTGAAATTTAGTATGGGTTTCCACTCCAAGAGCTAGGATTCAGGGCAAGTAGGTATGTCAAATGTCTTATCATATGACGGTGATAGGATTTTGGTATAACAGGATGCCCCCCAAAGCATGAGTCTTAGAGGGATACGATAAACGAGAGCTTTGAGAGAACAAGTCATCGCCATGAGATGAAGATGTCGGCTCAATCGGAGCATGCTTTCAAGTAGGCATCTGTAGGACATCAGTATGTTGACTCATAGACACAAGTAACCAAACTCATGGCTGCAGACCAATATAAGGCAGATCCATGAGAGGAATAAATAAGCATGGCTACTAGAATACAGCGTAGATCCATGTGATAGAGGACTCAAACTTGAACATAGATACCAGACATATAATGTAGATCTATGTCATACAGACGCAAATTTGAGCATACCCATGACCATACAAATGTGGATCCATGCTAGACATACCAAACTCCATCGCAACCTAGGGAAAAGTGATGAGCGCTCTTAAACAACTACCCAGGATCTTCATCTCGTCTTCCACAAAGTACAATTCTATCCATGTGATTACAATGATCTGAAGTCGAACATGGTAGAAACCACTTGATTACCGGTCAATGATGTGAACCATTAACAAGTGCGAGGGAGATCATCATTAATGTCAATGATTCCCAAGGTACTCTAGTACAATATACTCAGTGTGAATAGGTGTCCTGATGTCGAACACCCAGTCGACTCTACCGATCAAAGGTCAATGATGTGAACCTATGTCAAGAGCGAGAGAATCTATCATTAAGGCATACAGATCTCAAGGTACCAAATATTGTTTCTAAGAATATTTCCTAGATAATGAGCTGATGTCGATGGGAACAATCTCGTTGAAGGAGGGCCATGATGAGTCCCACATCAACGACACGAAACTCGAAACATAGTTCTGGAATGATGTGGATGCAGTAACCATATGACTGACTCAAAGATACTGACATAAAGACTATGTAGACTGCAGAGCTAAACCTTCTTCAAATCCCCTTTGAACATCGGGCGGCACGACAAAAAGACTTGGCAGCATGACTAGACGGGACAGACACACAATGCGACAGTGGACAATGCATTCTTTCGAAAGACTCAAAGGAGTGATATGACTCCTAAAAGTGGATCGTCATCGAGATCAACTAAATACCCAATTGACTGACATGATTGTGCAGACAAGTGCCATGTTCAAAGGTAACGATAAACAACTGCCATTATTTGCAAAATGATTCCCTTCCCATTTCCCCCATCATGGTTGATGAGTGCCTCTTTTTGGTTTTATGAGTTCAAAGAGGGTAACAAACACTCAATACAGCTTATCGGAGGACAATTCCTTACTCATATGTTTTACGAACCTGAGAGAGGAGGGGTTCGTTCCCAAAATGGGTCTCTCAATGTTTAATTTAACGAGTCCACTAAAAGAAAACTCAGCATCGTTCATGTTTAGAGAGTCTGAACAAATATGGAAGAAGACTCCAAAGGGTTCTTTTTCGTATGATTTAGTCCCTAAGGCCCGAAAAAGAATAAAATAATACCTTAGAGAACCCTTCCAGTCATGATTGGTTGGAGTGTTCCTTTTTCGTAAATAGTCCTATCCGAACCGAAAAAGAGATAACCTATCGTTGGATGGACGACTCTTCAAATATTTTAACGAGCGTGAAGAAGACAAGATTGCTCGACAATATTTTCATATTTAGGGAGCCTAAAAAGAGTTTAAAGAGGACTGCATGAGGTTTCTTTACACAATGTCACTTTTTACGAGCCTGGAAAGATTCAGAAACGGACTCGACGATCTTTTCATGTTTAAGGAGTCTGAAAAAAGATGTGAAAAGAAGACTCGATGACACTTCTTTACATAATGTTGATTTTTACGAGCCTGGAAATAAACTTGAAATGGACTCAGACCTTTGATACTAGATTTTAACGAGCATGACAAAGTGTCATAATAAACGCTCAACAACAATCAATTTTAAGAATATTTGACAATCAATAATTTTGGTTGGATTTAATCTTTTAATGGTTGAATTATTTCGTTATTTTAGTTTTAAGGTTTGTATTTTGGGCTTATTAGTTAATATGTATTGTTGGGTGCTGGGGAAGACTCGGGTTCTTATGCTTTTATCTTCGCACCAACAAACAGACCCACAGTGTTGGCCCTTTCAGCAACAACCTGTGAACAGGTTGCAGTCTCACCCGAAACAGCTATGGGGTGCCGCAAAATCAAGTTTTTGTAGGAAAAAGAGGGATATTATTGTACCTTTAGCCTTAACAAAGAATAATTATGCAATACAGAGCTTCGATATTCACTTAAATAGCTTCGCAGTTTAGATAAAAAGACAGTTTCTTGCTTAACCCTTAACTAGGAATTCATAGTGAAGTTAATACTTAGCAATTTATCTTAATTTATCATTCATCTACTTATCAAATGCATAAAACATAACAGGAACAAAATAACAAGAACCACCACAACACAAGATATACGTGGTTCACCCCCCAGTGAAGGGGCTACGTCCACAGAACTGTGTCTATATTCAACACTTTACAAAACAACACAGTTATGATTTGCGCACTCAGCTGCAGATCCTTTCTTCAAAAACCCTCTGTGCACTCAGCTACAGAGGTCGTCCACGCACTCAGCTGGGACTTAACCTTAACCCCAAAAATAGACCTTAGCTTCTTCACATCAAATTATCATAACAACAAAAAACCCCTCTTGACTCCTTTACATAAGTGCCTATTTATACAAGTGCACTATTACAATACCATGGGCTTAAACCATGGGTACCCAAAAACCATGGGACATTTACAAAAAGAGGGGCTTCGACCCAACCCCGAAGCCCCTAAGACTATTTTGGACCGCAACTCCGCTTACAAGCTTCGTACCAAAACAGCGGAGTTGCCAAAATTAAGGAACTTCAAGGTCCGAGCCCCAACATGTACATCTTTAAGCTTTCAAAAACTTATAATAAAAGTTTATTCCAAGTTTTTATTTATAATCTAACTCCCATTTTTTAGTCCTTTGTCAAATATTTTCATGAGGAGATTCCTGTAGCAGCTCTGTTTTTCCTGTTTTTGTCATTGTCATTGGGAGAATATTATGAGGAGATGGAAATGAATTCAAGAAAACCAAAAGAGGTTTTTGTCCACAACAGACTCATTCACAAAAATCTCTCTCATTTTTGCAACGGATGTTATCCTTTGAGAGATTCAAATTCATCTTTGTGGCCTATTTTTCAGGGTTTGAATTATTTAATAATTTCATGTTTTAGTCACAAATTTCAAGCATGTATTTCGATCAATTGAAGGGAAATTTTGAAACACCAAGAGATTTTTTTTTTAATAACATACTCATTTAAAAAAACCTCTCTCATTTTTTTCACAAGTGTTGCGGATCGAGAGATATGAAGGCGTCTTTGAGACCCAAATTTTCAAAAATTCGCCAAATTTCCCCAAATCCAATTTGTTATTTTTGGGTTAATTGTCTTTAAAGATTTTGAGTTATCATGTAACTAATTGTTTTAACTATTTCAAATTTTGACCTAGAAGGTAGTTATGGAACTTCTTTACTTTTGTAATGATAAAATGAAGACAAACATACAGTTTTGGTGGGATTTTTCACTCAAGGAGAGGCTTTTGGAGCTTTGATTTCTCAAGCTAGCATTTATAACTCTTATGTAAGTGGATGATTGTTATTGATTATATATAAATTGATAAGCCCTTTTGACCTTTCATGCTTTTTCATTTCTAATCATGTTGATTGCTCAGTCTACAATTTCATTTCTTGTTTAAAGGTTTAGTCATGTAAATGCTTGTAGCCTATGGGTGGAATTAGTATTTCATGTGTAATGTTTATGGCTTAATGGGATGTGTTTGATCCCCAGTTTATCTAACTTACATGATTCAGTTATGTATTAGCTTGTGGATGTTTATTTCCTCCTTGCTGATGAAGTTTTTAAAACCAAAACCCTAAACCTATTTTATTTAATTTTACTTTTGAGATTGTGTTGGCTTGTTCTTCTAGTAGTCTAAGAACAATTTTTGGCACTAACACCAGCCTTCTCATCAAGAAAATATTACTGAGCAAAATTTGTTTCATTCATGCTCATAAAATTATCTAAATGACCATCCAGTCAGTATAGGTTTAATCTTTTCTGGCCTAACTGGACCACCAACCGTAAAGAAGTCTCTCATCCCCTAAAGGATGGGCGAGCTCTCCTATGTACACTTTTATCCTTTTTCAGGCACAGGAGACTATCAATGAAAAAGATCCCCCACTGGAGTATTCTTCATTCTTTCAGACTCTCTAAAATTGAAAGCACCATCGAGCATTTACTTTCTAGGGCTCACCAAAAACCAACGATATCGTACCACAGCAGTGTCTCTAGACACCACCCCACAGATAACAGTTCGACAGCATTCTCACTTTGGGTTGCCTTTGTTCAAAGTACTCTGTGATGTGTCTTCCTTGGATCCCATCAATACCAAAAGTGTCTACCTCCCTCAAGTATTTCCCATTTGCAATTACGTCCCCGGTATTACAACTATGATCCCTTTCCCATGAGTCAGTTTCATTTGCTGCCTAGTCCACCCTGTCGTCATACTCTAAAAAAAGGAAGCTTGATTCCATGATACTCCCTCTACCCCTATTCCACCACCCCTCCTCCCCCATTCAGTGGGTCAGTCCTTATATTGTCTCATATCTTTGGGTTATTTCCCTCTCACTTCGGGTCAAGGAAACACCATTGCCTTGACCAGTTGCAGGTCTCCCTCTGTCGATGACAACACATGTATTCCAAAGGATAGACCCAGAGGTCCCTGTATCTCAATTCCAATAACCTCATTGATGAGTTCCTTGGACCACTTGAGAGGATTCCTTAGCGCCTCTCGAGATGGTTATTTCTCACATGCTCTACTCCAGCTACATCATCGCACCATTGAGATTCATACAGGGTATTGGTCCGTGTAGTATTTGGTTGAAGACCCCAGATGCTACCTGACTCTAGCTCATTTATGAGTCTATTCGAGGGACCCAAACAGGTTCATATCCCTTGTGATTTTTGGTTTGCGTTGGAGACAGTGTTCAAAATCCCCAACAGTGCTTCTATATAGATTTATGATTGATGCAGAATATTTGTACCATAGAGACTCTGACTCTCTGTCAGTAAGTACCTATAGCTATGTACCATTCCAGATCCAGCAGACTATCAGTCATGAAGATATAGAATTCCATGAGAATGCCATGGGTCCAATGTAGCAGTTCTTTAGATCAGTATTCTATTCAACCTCTCATTGAGGCAACCACCATTGTAACAACAGTTGTACATGATCATCTCTTGTATTATAGAGCTCAAATCACATTATTCTTTTTACATCGTTACGAGCATAGGGATGCCTACCTCGTCCATATACATGTCACACATTATTTGTATCTCACCCGTTGATGGGAGCCATATTAATACAAAAACCAAAAGCCACCATGCCCCGGCTCAGGAAGCACCACCTCTCCCCAGAAAATCCTATGATGTTCATTAGCCATGTGATGAGCTCCTGCCCTCACACATCAGGGGGAAATCTCTTAACCCAAAAAATCCCTCAATGAGCTCTATGTAACCTACACCACCCAAATACATCTACATACAACTCTCATTTGACCCCCACGCCCTTACTAAGGCTCAAAAACATTAAAAAGGGCTTAAAAACCCCTAAAAAGAGCCAAAATAGCTCTCATAGGGGATAAAACCTCTAAAAGGGGGCTAAAACCCCTCAAAGGAGCTTAAAACCCCCAAAGGAGCTAAGAATTGGGCGATAGGGGCTTAAAGCCCAAAAAAGGGGGCTAAATCCCTAACCAGGGGCTTAAAACCCTAAATCTCTAGAAAAAAGCTATAAATAGAGGGGTGGGGGTCACTCTCAAAACACTCCTTCTCTCCCTATCATTATGTTGCTCGTGTGACTACCTTGAGCCCCTTTGCCTCTCAAGCCATTCACCCTCCCTCTCCTCGATTGCTCCATAAGCTAAGCTTCCATCCCAAAGAGAAAGAGGTGCTTCCAAATCTAGGGCATGGTGGCCCATTTCCACCCACACAGAAGGTATAATTTTTGTTTTATGTCATTTTAATTCTAGTTTTCTAACATATTTTTCTTGTAGGCTTGTTGTCTAATGCTTTGTTGCAGGTTTCCATTGATTTCTTGTAGCCATTCTTGCTTTCTAATCCTTTCATGCAGGGTTTCGTAGTTTGGCCCTAATCTTGTTTTGCAAGTTCTCTCCTCAACCAACAAGAACCCTACCCTTCCGTCCTATAAACAAAATTTAGTTGTTCCTTCCTATAGTAAGGGCGAAATCCATACTATAGTGATGAAGGTCGTTTTGTGGTGATCCTCCTTCATGATTCTACCCTGGTGATAGCCAAAGAAGCCATCGATGAATGAATACATCTCTTTCCCTCCAATGCTTTCAAGTACTTCATCTGTAAATGGTGTTGGGAATGGATTATGTAACCATGCATCGTTCAACTTCCTCAAGTCTACACATATCCTCACTTCGCCTGTTGTTTTCTTATCCTGGATCACTATAAGGCTGGTCCACTCTGATTCTTCAATAGGTTCAATGATTCCTGTGTAGAGCATGTGATCCAATTCTACTTTTACCTTCTCTTTATATCTTGGATTCAGTCTATACGGATGCTATTTGCTGGGTTTAGCATATGGTCACAGGGGTATTTTCATCTCCCCCAGATCTCTTGCTATCCCCTTCATCTCTGAAAAGTTGGTAGGGAATAGATATTGATATTCATGCAGCAAGCCAGTGATATTTGAGACTATCTATTAATCCCAATAATCTCCTATATGGGTGAACTTTGGGTTCTCTAGCGACCCAATGTTTACTTTCTTGATTTTTAGCGGCTGTAGGAACTGGTCACAGAAAAGGCCACTTCCTTCCACTGCGCGCATGCCCTCTGATTCTGGTATGTTTATGTTAGTTAGATCATCATCTAGGTCTCCAGCTAGATTGTAGCAAGCCATCCATTATTGAATTGTCGCATTGTACTGGTGAGGATTGACCTCTTCAACGGGAATTTCATCAAACGTCTTCTCCTTTATCGTTTGAAGTGCAACATCAACTGTAGGTTGTTCATCAGCAAATTCAAATGTTTTCCTAAATTTCTTAGCAAGTCCTTTCCAATCTTGGGTTCCTTGTTGCAACTCCGTAGATGCATACCATGTCCTAGGTGTCATTTCCAACATGTGAATGAAATGGTGGACCCATTCCTGTCACGGGTATTCTGCAAATACAGTGCGACACCGATTGATGTGCTCGATAGGGCTTGACAATCCTGTATATTTGTAGCTCACAGTGGTGACTTCTTCATTGAATCTAACTTCCATCAACCTTCTAGATTGTGGCAATTTTTTTATAAACTACTTGTGTGTACCCCACCATCTAGCGAGTGTAGCCTTCAGTACATGGTCTAACGCATACAAGCGTTGTGACTCTGTTACAAGTCCTTCGAACTCACTTAAGAAGCTTGTAAGGTTAGGTAAATCCTCATAGGTGGACAGCTCTCATAGCTCATTCTTGAACCATCACATAGACCTTGTAACTCTGGCGTATCCTCTCATAGAGACCTCATGTAGCATGTTTTTCCAGTTCTCCAATGCCTCCCCTGAGTCGGATGTACAGGAACTAGCACTCTTCCAAATCTGGTTTCCATTCGCTGTCAGATTAATATAGTCTTCGTGCAAGGCAGTGACATTGTAGATCTGGTCGAGATAGCCACCCTGTCCCTCATTGTAGACAGGCTCAACAAATATTTGTCCTTCCAATGGATCAATGGGTGACACTACTCTCATCTCATTATCCTCGAATGACAGGATCCTTTTCTTGAAATTGATAATGGTATGATTATCTATGTCCCAATCTATTCCCAACACCATGGGATATGGATTTGTGTCATCAACAATGTTAAAGACTTCAAAGTCCACAAATATGCGCAACCCCTCAATGTCGACAGGAACTTGACTCAATCTACTAATTGGGAGGACCTTCGCTTGATTTGCAAGTCGCAGTTGGAAAGGAGACCAGCCCAAGCGCGGATTACCCATACTGATGCAAGAGCATCGTGGCATTCCAACAATGTGATTAGTTGGTCACATGTTGTGGCATCTTCTGTAACCATTTTTTGTTGATTCATAGTCTAATTAGCGACATAGGGAATCATTGCGGATCACGACTCCCTGCTTGGAGATCAAGCCGTCGATATTTTATTTCAGACAATGACGTTTTCATCATACGTAGTAGTGTTTGTTTTCAGTGGCAGGACCACTCAGGAATAGAGTAGCAATTTAGTTTAAATAGACAGTTTAGAGATGTAGAGGGGGTTCTGCTCTTCAACATTTAGAATTCCGAATTTGTAGAGAAGAGGACATACCAGTGTCTAGTTCCTACTTGTAAATATTTTGAAAAATCGAAAGGAGAGAGATCCAAGCTATGTGAATTTTCCTTTATTGCTTAATATAAGGGTTAACCATGTGTTTATAGGTTTGTTATCCTTTATGCATGTGTTGTGTTGAACTGTGTATCTTTGCAGAGCCGACTTTGGCGTTTTCCTGAACATTGTGTATTTCTGTGAAGTTGTTGAATTCATGCATCAATTTCTTGCTTGAATAGATGAAGTAGAATGTAGATGCATGCATAATAGTGTTAGGATAAAGGATCGAGAAGATTGCAGGCTGGAATGATCAGTTCCATGATCAATCGACGCAACCTACAGATTTTCTGCCATTGACAATTTTTGCAGAAAATGAACGGTCGAGATTGAGTCCGCAGATAAATATCTGACGGTCCAGAAGAAGCCTGCAATGAAATTTGCAAGGAAGTTCATAGATCCATGGAGATCTGAGAGGTCCACAACAAAATTATATTGACAGTCGGAGTGAATTCTTCAAAGATCTGACGGCTAGGATAATTGTGGAGGAAAAGTTGTAGAGAGGAAGTTGCGGGAGAGAACTTTGGGAAGTTGGCATCCCGCAACCCACTTGTGGGAAGGCCATTGTAGAATGCAGCGTCAGGAGTTTGAGATCTTGCATCTCACAACCTTACTACAAAAAATCTGTTGCGAAAATAGAGTTGTGGGACGATGATTGCAGAGGCAAAATTGCGAGAGGCAATTTTAGCGCAAAATTTGGCCATTAGGCTAAATTGGGCAGTCCTACTAAGTGTAGGATCCGCTCAATCCTGGAAGTGATGGTTGGGGTTGGGTGAGTTCTAACTCCACCTGCACCACATACTTTCCCAAGTTTGTTGTGTCAGAATATTGACATCAGATCCCAAGTCTAAAATGATATAATCCATGTCATAATCCCCTATCTGCTCAGTCATTCTTAACTCACGTCCAATTTTGAATTTCTTGCTGACCTGGTTAACTTTATTTTTAGGCTACGGTTCTACTAGTGTTTCTTCTATCAATGCTTGAAGTTATATGATAGCATCTTTGTCTTGAACTAACGCTAAGCAACTTGACAAAAACAACTTGAGTTTACTAACCTTTTGTGGAGTCTTCTTCTGAATTATCTGTTGAAATCGTTTAGGCATCTCCCTAAATTATTTTGATGTCGACGTTTCTTCTGGATCCACAAACTCACATCACATGTCCATCAATAATTGCTTATGTTTTTGGATGTAGAATGGCTCCTTCTTCTGCGTCATGGGTCATACCTGTGGCTGCAGTTGTTCTGACGGGGTTTCTTGATCAACCCCAGTCGCAGCACCTCCTCGTGTTATGACAACAACATTTGGATCTATTGGCTCAGCAGGAATCATCTAAACTTTCAAGTTAGGATTTGGGTTTGGGTTCAGATTCTGCGTAGGGTTAGGAGCTATGATGGTCCTAGCCTGCCACTTTGTGACCAACTGAGGACATTTCTCCACATTATGGTCCTATCCCTTACAATATGAAGATGTCTTTGCAGGTTCCAGGAAATCTCTGGCATAGTGACCTAGTTGTCCATAGTTATAGCATGTAAACTAGCCTCTTCCTCTACCAAATACTCCTCCTCCTCCTCTGCCTCTGAAGTTTCTGCCACACCTTCCTTGAGGGTGTGGTTGTTGTGGTGCATACTGAGGCTAGTACTGGTTTTGATACTGATTGGGCAGGAAATGTGTAGGCTGATATTATGCTTGTGTCAGTTCAGCCTGATTCTACCCCTCGTTCTTCATTAAGTAAGTATCGGTCGTCTTTTCCTTCAGGAGCTGGTATGCTCTGTAATCTTTCTCTTCATACCCTACTGACTTGCAAAATTTACAAAATAGGTTTGCGGGAGTGCTTACAATCTTTTGCAAGTATAGATAGTCTTCGTTGTGGTGTCCTCTAGTCTGGCATATGCGACACAAGGGTAGTCCATGGGCACTTAACGGGTTTGGTGCACTGAATGAGACGTAATTCATGAAGGTCAGACAATTATCCTTTGTGTGTCTTTCTGTTCTACATTTTGTGCACCATAAATCTTCATGGGATTCCTTACCCTTCTTGATGTCCTGAAGCTATATCGTTAGATTAGCCAACTACGACTGAATCTGCACCATCACGGATTGGTGAGGCCTCTAGCTTCATTTCCAATTCTAGCGCTTCTGTCTACAACTCAATCTTTTGTTGCATCAATGGGCCTCGTATGTGTGGTAGCAGCGTAGCAATAAACCACTCCTTATGTTGAACATCTAGCATCTGGAAACTTACCTTGGCCATCAGATTTTTAAACTGTTGGTCAAAGTCCCTTACTGAATCTACCAATGCTTGTTTGATTTCCTTGATCTCAGTGATACACTGTGACTTAGATTTAGGTTTTCTGAACTCAGAGATCATTGTGGCTCGTATCTATTTAAGGGTTTTTTGTGGTGTTCCTGATGGCACGATGCAGAACTTCATAAACTAGTCGAGCGCACGACCCCTTAGAGTCTTGATCATCTGCGCTTTCTTTAAGTCTGTGTTCTGAACTAAGAGAACCATCCAAACAACTTCACAGATGAACCAATGCTCCTCTGGATCTTCTACGCCATTAACATTGAATGTGGGTAACCAAATATCTACCCCAGCCATTGAGTTGGCATCGAGGTTATTTGATGCCTGATTTAACAGGGTTGTTTGCTCTTGCACGATAGTCACAGTTCTAGCACTATAATTATTAACAACTCTTTCAGGAGATGAGGCTCTAGACCTTACCTCTAGCGGTACTCATGGTGTGATTTAGTTGCATCCTGACCTTGGTGTATCGTCAGTCACTTTAGAGTCTTCTGCTCCTTCTGAAATCAGGCTATAATTCTCCTCTTCAATGCAAGACCCTTCATATACCTATGACTAAAGTTCGTGCTCACTTTATTCAAACAGACTAGGAGCTTGTCGACCTTCCTCTATCTTTCTTCTCTTCCCTGATCTGAATCTCCTTCCACTCCTTAGGAATCCAGCTTCTAGTTCAGGTTCTATACTTCCTGGGAACATCTCAACTCACCATTTCCCATTTTCTTGACAGGTCGTCTGCGACATATCCTTCCTCTGGGGTATGAGACTCAACTACTCAACTGCAAGATTCCCTTCTCATAAACGAGCATCTTGATCCATGTACTAATAGACAAAAAATATATTCTTTGGGGTGCTTGGAAAAAATTACTTTTAACCTCATTATATGAGGTTATAGCCTCTACTGTAAACTCAGTAATATATCCTTGAAAAATACTGTCAACCCAAAAATCAACAACTCTAGAGATGGTGTTACTTACACTGGTTACTTTGTGCACCAACTGATCACTCCACTCGACTGCTTCTCTTCTCTAAAAGTTTATTTTCCTTCTTGCCAATCTTGACAGCCACTCATACAGTACAATGGGAAACTCTGCAAAGAATATCTCATGAATATACGAATATATGTATTCATCCACCCAGTTTTATGCGCTCAACTGAGATCCTGTTCTCTCTTTTTGCGCAAATTCTAGCATCTTAGACTCCAGCCAGTCCTCTATCTCAATCTTCGTTGGATGCCACAACATTTCCCTCAACTCAAATGGTTAACGGTCCTGGCCATGGAACCATTTGTTGGCCTCTTTCTCTTCCTTGTCTCGACCCGTGGTTCAACACCAAAAGACATCGTCTCGATAGAGCAAGCTTAGTCGGAAACGCCCGCGAGGCAGGAATAGTCTCACCTGATATATCTTAATGGGTAACTGCCAGAACCATGTTTCCATAATTGGCAAGGGATTATAGTCCCTTGGAACATGGCCAAGACGCTCAACTAAGACGATGGGATGGAGTCCTTCACTCTATGACAAGGGCACAACCAAGTGCCACAGGCCACCCATGTGACATGACCTTGTCCTTAAGCTTTACCAACTGGTGCAACTATGCGACATAGTCGATTCCTTATACTTAACAGACAAGGCGCGACTTATATTTTGACTTAGCAGCTTAACCATGAACTCATACACAATAGTCCAACAATACTTTTAAACAGTCATTCATTCATACTGCGACATACATTCATCCACAACTGTAACTGTAATAATGTAATATATGTCAACATTCACATAAGCATTCACGATTCAACAACATTCATTCATATAACACAGGAAATAACATGGAAACCCATGTGGGAAAAACCAACAAGGTGCTTTTCATCTTGCATGAGAAATATAGGTAGCACCTTGCAGCCTACAACTTGCATATTGTTCTTAAGATACGTCTTTATGACTCAATATTCTTGCTCTCATGCTCTCTTTTTTAATCTCTATCTACTCCTATTGATCCACACATAGCCTGGATCGACTCTTCTACTTACTAGAGGTCTACGAACACAACTGCAAGATCTGTAGCTCAATAGCCTTCTACTTCTACCAGACTCTTCTCTGAGTCGACCTTACTACTTCTACTCTCTAACAGTCTAGCTTGTTGAATCTACTGAATCTAGTCTAACAAAATCCAACTAGATCTCATCTAACAGAATCTAACCCTTATACAGAGCGGGTTCCTTCTATTTATATCATCTACAAGACCATGCAGGGTTGACTGAGTACTACTCAATTAGTATAGACTCAGGTAGCTACAAAATATCTCTGTTACATTGAATGTCGGCCCATACCTGGCTGCGAAAGTCCTGTAATGCATTAACCACATCCTTAACTGGCTACAGAAACTTCTTTCATCTCGTGTGTACCAGTCATAACTAGCCGCAAAACTGTCCTTCCATCTTCTACTGGTTCATCCCTCTGCCATCTTCCTTGAATTTTGCCTATCCATCATTAACTCTTCTACATGCCTCTTCCACCAACTCTGGATGTGCTTTTCCTCATCACACCAAACCTATCGTAGCTTCCTCTATTCTATGCTTCATTTCCATCCTTATCCTTCCTTTCTCCACCTCGCGCATGTTTTATCTTTCTACGTCGGTTCGTTTACTTCCTTCTTTACCTATTTTTCCCTTGTCACGCACGCACTTTTCCTTCTGTGTTTGCACGTCAGCTTCTTCCTTGTGCACTTTTCCTAGCCCAACATGAATATTTTATGAAATTAAACTTTGGCTTTTTCGCTTCCACTGATTGCAGAAATCGAAAACGCCAATTTTCACGAATTTCAAACTTAATATTTCTGCTTCCGCTTCTCCGTTCCTATTGATCTGTGTGGGATCCTCCATGATCGTCGGATCTTGAACTGAGGAAAGAGGAAATCGGGTTTACCAATTTTCACAACCAAAACTTGTCTTTTCCTCTTTTGCGCTCCCAATTTTTCCTTGGTGGAAACTATTTGCGGCCTTTGATCTTGGGCGGAATAGTCCTTAGCCGTTGATTTGAAATCTAAAGCAGATTTTTTTATATAGGGCATGCTTCCAAGGTTGTGCCTAAGGACTTTTACTAAAATGAAACATCAAGCTTAGGAAAAAAACTTCTGCTCAAACTTATAGGAAAGATTAGATATGCAGGGAGGCTTATCTGAGTTGGGAAACAAGTGTAAGCGTGATTTTAAAATAAAAAATGGAAGGAGGGGCCCTAAAATGTAAATTTTTGGGGGGAAGCAGTTGCAGCAACAACAATTGGCGACTAGCTGGTGAACACAAATCTCTAAAAGATCCTTCTTTGAACAATAATATTGCCATATGGTATTGTACGGTGATCGTTCAATGATTACTTAAATGTATTTCCTGAGACTTCTTTAAACCGATTGATTTAGGGATGCAACTTTCAAGCATCATATTTGATACCATTTCTTTGGGAGTAGGGTAACCAAGAGTTTAGTGTCTTGATAACTCTCTTGGGGCCGGAGTATGAAGTTCATTTTACCCCCTGTCTTTAAGTTGCCATGATATATGACTCCACAGGATCGTAACAGAGTAAGATAGATGCATTCATTTGTTGCTCGTTCCCATGCTATTAGCATTATTTTGATGCTCTCCTTATAACAAAAAATGTATTATGATTCTTCCTTGATTTCTTCTTTTACTTTGAAAATTTGGTACAGGTTTTTCCATCCACAATGTCCTTTTATGTGAGTGACAAATTTGTTTGCTCATCATGCTCATGGACAGAGAAGAACCTTGCTGAAATTTGTTGTTTTGAAAACCTTTTAGTCTCTTGATTTATTTCTTCAGCGTCATTTCTTTATTTGAAGCCTGAATATTTCAGAAGATTGAATTTTCAATATAAGCCTTTTGGCCTCTTTGATTGGTAGCAATGGGATCATTTTGAATACCATACATCTTCCAGATCGGCTTCCTTTCCGTGGGTCCATCATGATATGCTTCCTGAGACAGGTATTAATGTGAGAATGGATGAAACCCCAAGATAGTACTCTAGACCTCATGAGTCTTGGTTATTTCACATAGGTTATAATTATTCAAATGTGGGCTTAAAGACTAGCTTCCCTTTCCAAGGTCTGTCAACAATTAAAGAATCTCATTATGATCGAACTTTACCATTTTCTCTTTCCCATAAGCAATTCTTGACATCCAAATATTTTGAGTTTAATCAGATGCATATACTTCCAAGCACCAAAAATTGAGCTAATTTATTAAAATCAAACAAACTAAGGCTATGAAATAAGGTGAAACAAATAGGAAAATAACAAATTGGAAAACAAAATCAATAAAAGCAAGTTTATTTATGTACAAAGGGTTTATAGATCCTAGGTAAAGTAATGTTTAAGAAAAAGGCCATTCACAGGAAGACCTTCTTCCTACCCTTGTAAATCTTGCAATTTTTAAGTTGTATTTCCTAACTTTCCAGTGATTAAATAAGGGCCAATCCATAAATGTTGGAACTTTGTGTGTTTGCCCTTTTATGCATGTGGATTATCCCATTTCAAAATTAGATCTCCTACATCAAATTTTCTTGTACCATATTTTCTTTCGTTGAACCATATTTTGATGATAACTTGATGTTGATTGAAATTATCTTTAGCCTTTTTCTATAATTCCTCTAGTTTTAACAAAGTGTCAATTCGTGCTTGTAAAACTTCGCTACTGGAACATATTGAAGCTTGAGCTAACTGCGAAGATGGGAGCAGAATGTTTGGGGGGGAATAGCTTATTTTCCATATACCAAAGTATAGGTAGACACTCCTAAGGAATTATTTGGAGTGAACTTGCCTTCCCGTAGTGCATTTGGAAGGGTTGAGTGTTAATTTCTCTGATTTTCAATAACGGTTTTCTTCAAAATTCAAAGAAGGTTCTTATTTGTTGATTCTGCTAAACCATTTCCTTGAGGATAATAATTTGCTGAGTAATGTAACTTAATTCCCTTTTCATAAGCAAACTCAGTTATTTTAATATATGAGAAAGAATATGCTTGTTGGTCGCTATGGGCAGACCCAGGTTTACTGTAATGTACCAACAACACCCCTAGCTCACTGGCCCTTTCGGCGACAGACCGCGGACCGGCCTGAAGTCTCACCCGAAGTGATTGTAATGGGTTGGAAAAATACTCAAATGTCTTCGACCAGGTTCTGTAGCATCCTATGTGCACCTCGCAGCTCTTCTTAGCTCGCGAGGTCTCTTTCTCTCCGTGATGTGCAGTTTCCTCTTACTCGCGATGACTCTAGCCCTTATCGCATTGTCGCATCCTCAGCAACACATAACTCTCTCCTGCGCTCGATCCTTAACCTGCGGTACCGCGTACCACAGCTCCTCTGATGGTGTGATATCGCCTTCCTGCGATATCCTACCGCTGCGACTCAGCGTGCCTAGCGTTACTTGTGTTCGACTTACAGGACTCAACATACAAGGCTGCTTTATACTGTGACTCTTAACTGTCTTGATGGAAACATAGACAAACTCTTATACAGAATACTTAAAGACTTCAACATGCATTTATCCTTCTATAATGTTGTGAACTGAATAACACATACATACATTTAACTATAAGCAAAGTTCATGTAATGAGTGACAGATACAACAAGTAAATACAATCACATGAATCAATCACATAACACTCTGATTTTACGTGGTTCACTTCCAGGGTAGAAGCTACGTCCACAGAACTGTGTTTTATTATATCTTGAGAGAGTACACAGTTCTGCTACACCGCATATGCAGCTAGAGATCTTCTGGGTAACTCCGCACTCACTGCCTGGATCCCTTCTCTCCTAGATCTCTTCTCTTTCTCTATATCGCCTTCTTACAATATTCTCTCTCTCTCTCTCTGTCAATCCCTGCGGATTGTTACATACATGCTCAATGAGCTAGCTACTGGTTACAATAAGATAACTACTATTGATAACAGAACCAGAGCTCAGCTTCTATATTACAACGGTCTGAGTGTCTACTTGTATAACTACCCAACCCTTTTACAATACAAAATACATCCCTTTATAGGCGGCCCGAAGGTCTCGCCATTACAACACTGTGGGCCTGTCCCAACAGTAACCCAAAACCCTAACTAGTGACAGTCGGCATATCTGTACTTGGGGTAGCCACTTTCCGTCACACCACTACTCTCTACAGTTTTCCATGCTTCCCGGCGCTAACCATGGGTACTGTGCACCGCTTCCCTTTTCTGTCCTTCGTCTTCAATACCTTGGCCTCGTTGCTCCTTTTCCTTTATGAGGGTAGCTGAGCCCTCCTGTCTTCCATCGCTACCTTCAATGCAGTGGGTGAGGTCTCTCTTCTCAGCTGCTCAGGTACTGTCATCTTCTTTGACTTCTCTGCCCCTGTAGTCATAGTTTCTGGCTCTGCTCTGCAGCTAGAAACATGCTACGGCATCGTATCTTTACCTTATCTCTTCATCTTCGCCAAACTGTCTATCCGCCAAAATGGAAACTTTTCCTATAGCTGCGGGGCTCTACTCCAACAGTCCCCTAACACTTACTTGTGGCTTGTCCTCGAGCCACTACTAGTGGGATTCTCCTGCTGTAGCTTCTCCTTGGCTTCCTGCGAAGTCTGTTTAAATTTGTCACAAAGTCCTGTGACTTCGTTCTCCATAGCTTCTGTAACTTAGTTCGTTGGGCCCATAGGTTCTGTAACTTAGTTCGTTGGGCTCTCTTATCTTTCCTTCCCTCATTGTCATGCTCTCGCTCTCGTTGCTTGCAAGACCTATAGGATCTTAAGCTTTTGAGAAGCCTTCCACAGATATCCTTTCCTCTTTATCTGGGTTAGAACTTTTATCACAAGGAAAATCTGTATCCTCTAGCCTTCTCAGATATTTCATTCAGTCTGGATCCTTTCGTACCAACTATACAAGCCTTGAATTCCATTCTGAGAACCTTCGTTCCTTTCCTTTTTCCTTTTGTTTTTCTGCGTCTCGGATGCCTGCTTCTTGGTCCTTTTTTCTTTCCGTGAGATCTTTTGGGAAACTCCACGCGCACAGCCATCCAAGTTGGTCTTCTTTTTTTGTTTCTCACTTTTAATTTCCTCCTTTTCCTTTTTCGCTGTTCGAGACTGGACTCATCTACTGTCTGAGCTTGACTCCTCATCCCTGGTAGCTGTCTGAATTGTGATGAACCTGGTTTCATACTCCTGGGTGGTGTCGCCATGGCAGCTGTAAGGCCACCACGCTCAAACCTTTCCAAAATGTCTTCTAGAGGTTCCTCCTTGGACAGAACCCACTCGGTGGAATACTGTGGATTGGAAATGGATGCGAAATAGGGGAATCACAGCACTCTGCAATGAAATTAGCTCTGCACAGGGAACACTTAACAGTTTACTCTATAGCTCTCGGCTCTCGCAAAAGTAACCGTCCTGAATGAATGATCTCTGCTTTTATGTTGGAGGCTATAATTCCGGATGCAACGGTCATCTAGGCTGAACCTGTCGGTGGTATTAATGCATGGACGAGACCACACCCATCGTTTCGATCCTCATTAAATGCTGAAATATGATCAAATTTCCCTTGAACCCTGTGTGCAGGCGCCGGTCTCGTCAAAGATTTTCCAAATATGGAAAATTTAATATGCTATTGTCAAATCTATGGTAAGGTATACCGGTCATTTCTTCATTAACTTCCTGTCAGAAGGCGACTTGACTGGCCCTCTGTCATTTTTCAAAACTGGATACGTGGCACGAAGAAACATCGCATTGCTGCGATGCCCCACCGCATCCCCTGTTCAAAACAAACTTTACACAGGTTTTTTTTTTTTTTTTTTTGATGTCGCTTAATGTCTTGCACAAAATTAGCCATCCTTATGTGATTCCTTATACTTAGAATACCTATCGGTGTAGACTAATTCCCGGTGCGATGCCTCCTTTCAACTACACTAGACATCTGCACCCCTGTAACTGTCTGAGTTAAGGATGGGGTATGGAGTGGCTAGCACTGTAAAGCTTAAGCCTACTGCCATTAATCAATGTGGGAAGAAGCTCCCCATTCATTTTGCTGAGCTGAACGGCTCCTCCCTCTGTAACTTGTTGTATCTGATATGGCCCCAACCAATGCGTCTTGAACTTCCCTGGAAACTTAATAAATTTACTGTCATAGAGGAGTATTAGGTCTCCGATCTGAAGAGTCTTAATCTTAATGTGTCTATCATGCCAAGCTTTTTCTCGTGCCTTCTGCACTTTCTGATGGAATCCGAGGATGAATCTGTCTTCCTCTAAGGCAAGCAGCTGCGCTAGCCTTTCATGCACCGTGTCTGTATCAGCCATCTCGATGATCTGAGCAATTCTTAAACTCAGAATAATATACTCCATAGGAATAACATCCTCTTGTCCATACACCAAGCTGAAAGGTGTATGTCCTGTAAGTTTCTTACATGTCGTCCTATACACCCATAACACAGCATTAACCCTGAGGTCCCAATCATTTCTTTGGCTGTTGCGGATCTTAGTAACATCATTTTCTAGAATCCTGTTAAAGGCCTCCACTGTACCATTAGCTTTTGGGTGGTAGGGAGTGCTCTTATAGTGCTGTATCTGGAATTCTTCCATCAAGGCCTCAATGGTGCAGTTCAAGAAGTGTGTGCCTTGATCGCTCATCAAAACTACTGGGCATCCAAATCTACTAATGATGTCCTCAAAGAGGAACTATGCAGCTGTAGCAGCATCACAATTTCTTACTGCTTTAGCCTCCACCCATCTGGTGAGCTATTCTGTTCCTATGATGATGTATCTCGCACCAATTCGTTTTCCTGGTGGGTTGATAGGACCCACAAAGTCTATAGCCCACTTGTCAAATGCGCGCAGTGTAATATGTGGTCGCAACAGCATTTCATCTCTTCGTGAAGGTTTTCCTACCCTCTGGCAGATATCGCAACATCTGCAAAATTCCTTAGTATCCTTATGTAAAGTAGGCCACCATAATCATGCGGTCAGGATTTTCTGAGCAGTCGACTTTCCTGCGAAATGACCTCCTGCGGTACCGGAATGTGCTTCTCTGATAATGGCCTCTTTTTCATGCGGCATCACACATCTGCGTAGGACTTCATCTGGACCTAACTTGTATAAATGTCCCGTGATCAGGGTGAAGTCTGCTGCTTTAACAACCAACTGCCTCTTTTGATGCTTGGTAAACTCATCAGGTGCCCATCTTGTAATGAGAAAGTGAATGATATCAGCATAGTACTCTTCTGTGATCTGGATAGAAAACAACTGTGCATCTGGCAAATTGTCCTCTAGATTACTTGGCTCTTCTCCTGAGTCAATCCATGACAAATGATCTGGTCCGGTGTTCAATCTTCCTGGTTTGACAATAATTTCGAAATCATACTCCTGGAATAGGAGTAACCAACTGCAAATTCATCCCCCTAACACTGGCTTATTGACCAAGTACTTCAAAGCGGAATGGTCAGTAAACATCTTGAACGAGGCACCCAACAGGTAGTGCCTGAACTTCTGTAGCGCGTACACCATAGCTAAGCCTTCTCTTTTTGTAGTGGTGTAGTTTTTTTCTGCCGTTGATATCTTTCTGCTTGAGTATGCGATAGGATGATCGATACCTCCTTCTCCTGGTTGCGTTAAAACAATCCCTAGTGCGATTCTAGATGCATCCACATGTACATGAAATGGCTTGGTCCAGTCTGGAAATACTAAGATGGGTGATGTAACCATATTCTCTTTAAGTGTGTCTAGACTCTACTGACATTCCTCATTCCATAGGAATTTTACATCTTTCTTTAACAGTTTTTCTATCGGTGCTGTAATCTTTTTGTATCCCTTGATGAATTTTCTGTAGTACCCGGTATGACCAAGTGATGTCCTCAATTGTTTGACTGAGTTAGGTGCTGGAAGATTTACAATGATGGTAATATTTGTGGGATCTACCATCAAGCCTTGCCTGCAAACAATGTGACCCAACAAAATACCGAATGGCGCACAGAATATACATTTTTTCAAGTTCATAGAAATCTGGTACTGCCTACATTTCTCTAACATCAGTCTTAAATCTCCTATGTGCTTGTCAATTAATCCGAATACAGTCCAATCATCAAAATAAACTTCTAAGAATTTATGGATGTACTCCTTAAATACAGCAACTACTACTCTAGAAAAGATAGCTGGTGCATTCTTAAGACCAAAGGGCATTCCCATATACTGGAATGAGCCCCATTCTATTGCAAAATTGGTCTTAGATCGATCTTCTGGATGGATTCTGATCTGGTGATAGCCTGAAAAGCCATCAGTGAAGGAGTAGACCTCCTGTCCTCCCACATTGTCTAACACTTCATCAGTGAAAGGTGTCGGAAATGGATCATGAAGTGATGCGTCGTTGAGTTTACGCAAGTCGACACAGATCCTGATGTCTCCTTTGGTTTTATTTTCTTGCACGACCATGGGACTAACCCATTCGCTCTCTTCTATGGGCTCAATGATGCCTGCCGCTAGCATCTTATCGATCTCATCCTTAACTTTTTCTTTATAGCGCGGATTTAATCTATATGGACGCTACTTAACTGGTCTAGCATCCTCTTTCAATGGTATCCTCATTACTCCCAGGTCTCCGACTATTCCCTTCATCTCTGTGAACTTGGTGGGAAATAGGTCCTGATAGTCATGTAGCAAGTCTACAATCTGTCCGACTGTTTCATTGTTCCAATAGTCTCCAATAGAGGCAAACTTTGGTTCTGTGTCTGTGCCAATGTTGATCTGTTAAATCTTGATCGGTTCTGTGATTGCTGGAATATGTAGCTTCGGTCCATCAACATCACGAGTCCCCTCTGACTCCGGAATGTTGATGTTGCGAGGATCCTCATGCTCCTCCTCTAGTTCTGATGTAAAGTTATAACACTCTAGCGCCTCTTCTAAATGGATGGCCCACTCAGGTTGAGCTGACACTGATAGGGTACAATCCTCAAATATCTTAATCTTTATTACATCTAGGGCCTGATCAACACTTGGATACTCAGATTCAAAAGCGAAGGTGAGTAGAAAGTTGTCTATCATAAGTGGCCATGTATTCATTCCCTTGCGCAATTCAGTCTCTGTGTACCAGTTCCTTGGAACTGTATCCAAAGTGTGAATGAATCAGTGAACCCATTCATCCTCGGGAATGTCCAACCAATTCCGTTCACACGTCTGAATATGTGACCTGGGGTCACTTTCTCCTGTGTATCTCTGCTGGACATACTCTCTGTCGGTAGAGAATCTGATCGCCATCAATCTCTTAAGATCATCCCATGATGCAATATTCTCTTTATGTGCATACCACCATCTTGCAGGTGTGGCTCGTACTGCAAGGTCCATAGCTACGATCCTCTGCTCATGAGGAATTTGTTGTTCAAACTACGTGAGAAAGTCCTGGATATCTGTTAGACCATGAAATGATGGAAACTCGTTGACCTCTGCGCTAATCCATCGTAGTGACTTAGTCATGTACGCACATCTGCGCGCTGAGACTTCGTAAATTCTGTTCTACCAGTTCTCTAGACCAACATCTGAATCCGATGCGCATGAGATGTCGCATCACCAACTAATGTTCCCTTCTGCGGTTGGATTGATGTAGTCATTCTGGTTCGCAGTCATCTGATAGAGACTCTCCATGTTACGTGCCTCTTCCTCTGCTCGGATAGGTTCAATGTATCTAGGACCCTGAAGAGGATCTAACGGTGCGATGACCCAGATCTGCGTGTCCTCAAAGGTCATTTGTCTTCTCTTTGAGTCGATAACGGCCATGTTATCGATTGCCCAATCAATACCTAGTAGAGCTGGATATGGTATACTATCGCCAATGATTTCTATAAATTCAAAGTCCACAGAGCTGCGAACTCCATCAATGTCAACTGGCACCTGCGGTAATCGACCCAGGGGTGATACTCGCTGCTTATTAGCTAATCTCAGATGGATAGGCAATATAACTAACTTAGGGCTACCCATCTGTTCCCATGTCTGCTTAGTCAGAAAATTTACCTCTAATCCTAGATCTAGGATCACCTCATCCATTTCAAATTCTCCAACCTATGTTGTGAGTCGCATCTCTCTTCTTGTTCTTGTATGTCCCATAATATTATGAACAGCACGATGTGCACTACTCACGGAAGAAGATGGCTGACATTGATCTATGATGCACTGAAGTTCTCCGATAGCTTCCTCATTTCTCACGAGTTTTAAACAACTCCGTAGGAAGGATTGTACACTTCCTGCCAACTCGTCCTCGTCACAAGCGCCCGATGTGGTAGCCTGCAATATCTGTACAGGGATAATGCCACAAGGTGCTTGCTGCGGTACGCCCCTAGACGGTGATACCTGCGATCCTGATTGTATAGGCTCATCAAAGAAGGTTTTAGCTTCCTGAAATATTTCTTTATTCTTCTGTAGGTCAAGTGGTGTTGATTTATTAGTAGCTTTCCGCACCCACTCCGGTCCTGTGTTCTTTTCACTATCCTGCAATGTTCCATTAGTAGAAGCACCACTGCGAGTCACAATGTTGACTCTTGGTTCTGGCTGTTTCTGCTCAGCAGCGATAAGCTGGATGTTCTGGTGTACTGCTGGCTTAGGTTCTCTGATCTTGGCTATCAAGGTAGGACATTCTTCTATAGTGTGGCCGTAAGATTTGCAATAGTTACATGTGGTGGTGGGGCTCTGACAGTCCCTAGCATAATGTCCTATAACTCCATAGTTGTAACAAGTAACCGGTCCGCGACCACAGCTAAAGCCTCCTCCACGTCCTCGTCCTCTGAATCCTCCTCCATGGCCAACATGAGCCGGATCATGTTGTGGTCCTGCTGCTGGACCCTGTGTTTCTGATTGGACTCTGTACAAGTCTTGCTTACTCCCGACCATGAGATCATAGGCTCGGCAATCGTGTTCATCATGGCCTACGGACTTGTAGAAGACGCAGTATAATTTCTTAGGTGTCTGCACGTACTTCTGAAGTAGAGGGAATTGTTGAGGTGGGTGTCTTCTTGTTTTGCATATTTCACACCATGGCCCATGGGTCTGTGGTAAGGGGTTAGGAGCCCCAGTTGCTAGATATTATACAAATACTGGACAGTTGTCTTTAGTATGGCCTTGTGCTTTACACTTTACGCACCATATGTCTTGTGCAACCTCTTTTCCTTTTCTAATCTCATGCATCTGTAACATGAGATTAGCCAACTGGTTTTGCAGGTTTGTCATACCTGTGCTGGTTTTAGATAGAGGTGAAGCCTCTAGTTTCATCGTCATCTCCAACGCGTCATCCTGCGTCTGGAAATTCTGCTGCATTAACGGCAGTCTGATGTGAGGGAGTAGGGCTGCAATAAACCATTCTTTATGCTGCTCTGGCACAAACTCAAAGCTGACTTGGTCTATAAGGGCTTTGAATTTCTAATCAAAGTCCCACACTGACTCTGTAGGTAAGTGTTTGATGTCTTTGAGCTCTATAATGCACTGTGACTCAGACTTAGGTTTCTTAAACTCTTTAATCGTGGCGGTCCTGACCTGAACAAGTGCTCTGGGTATCGCTGAGGTATACTTCATATACCATGTTAAGGCTCGTTCTCTAAGTGTGGTGACCAACTGTACAAGTTTAATATTATCATCATGGATTTTTTTAATGGTCCACATGGCTTCACATAGAAACCAATGTTGCTCTGGGTCCTCTGCCCCTGTACCCTTAAAGATAGGTAGCTTCATATCATCCCCCATTCTATTTCTACGTGGTGGATGTTGATTTGCTGTGTTACTACCACTCGGCAGTGTAGGTGGAGGTGATGTAGCGGTAGTATGTACTGTCTGGGAGCTACTAGATAGAGTTCCTACGGGATTGTTCTGAGTCCCGATCTGTTTCTGTGGGGTATAAGGGTGGTAAGGGATACCCCCTTTTGTTCTGTCTGTATGGCTATGACTCTGATGTCTACTACTATCTGAACTGTCTTCAAATATGGGAGATCTGAAATCTACTTTGTATTTCTTTCCACTACGTGTACGTCCAATGTCATCGAAATCACTCTCAAACTCTTGTGACATTACAGTTTGTTAACTTATTGATCTGAAACCATATCATTACAAATTTTTCATGTAATAACATCTTAATGGACAAGTTTAAATATTTTAGGTACTTACTGCGATATCCTTTGAAGAAGTACCGCTCAACCTCACTGAAGCTTTTTCTCTGTTCAACTGTAAACTCTGTGACGAAGCCTTCTAGCACACTCGCAAGCCAGAATTATACTGTCCTTGTAATGGGATTATCAAGGTTCTTCACGGTCTGAATCAGCTTCGGGGTCCAAACAATGTTCTTTTCTTCTTGAATATGTTCTTATCAGTCAACTTTGATAACCAGTTGTAAAGCTCGTTTCCATAGGTCGCAAAAAATATCGTATGCAGGTCTGTAAAGATATGTTTTTGTAACCAGTCCTCTGTACTCAGTCTAGGACTCTTGTTCTCATGTTCGGAAAACTCTTTCTCCTTAGACCCAACCCACCGGTTGAGTCCATCTCTAGTAGGATGCCAACAGAACATCAGTGCTCAGTTTGTTCAAAACCAGCAACGGAACCATTTGTTGGTCGCTATGGGCAGACCCGGGTTTACTGTAATGTACCAACACCACCCCTAGCTCACTGGCCCTTTTGGCAACAGACCGCAGAGTGGCCTGAAGTCTCACCCGAAGTGATTCTAATGGGTTGGCCAAAGACTCAAGTTTCTTCGACGAGGTTCTGTAGCATCCTATGTGTGCCTTGCAGCTCTTCTTATCCCGCGAGGTCTATTTCTCTCTGTGATGCGCAGTTTCCTCTTACTCGCGATGACTCTAGCCCTTATTGCATCACCGCGTCCTCAGCAACATGTAACTCTCTCCTACGCTCGATCCTTAACCTGCGGTACCATGCACCACATCTCCTCTGATGGTGTGATATCGCCTCCCTGTGATATCCTACCGCTGCGACTCAGCATGCCTAGCGTTACTTGTGTTCGACTTACAGGACTCAACATACAAGGCTGCTTTATACTGCAACTCTTAATTGTCTTGATGGAAACATAGACAAACTCTTATACAGAATACTTAAAGACTTCAACATGCATTTATCCTTCTATAATGCTGTGAACTGAATAACACATACATACATTTAACTGTAAGCAAATTTCATGTAATGAGTGACAGATACAACAAGTAAATACAATCACATGAATCAATCACATAACACTCTAATTTTACGTGGTTCACTTCCAGGGTAGAAGCTACCTCCACAGAACTATGTTTTATTATATCTTGAGAGAGTACACAGTTCTGCTGCACCGCATATGCAGCTAGAGATCTTCTGGGTAACTCCGCACTCACTTCCTGGAGCCCTTCTCTCCTAGATCTCTTCTCTTTCTCTATATCGCCTTCTTACAATATTCTCTCTCTCTCTCTCTGTCAATCCCTGCAGATTGTTACATACATGCTCAATGAGCTAGCTACTGGTTATAGTAAGATAACTACTGCTGATAACAGAACCAGACCTCAGCTTCTATATTACAACGGTCTGAGTGTCTACTTGTCTAACTACCTAACCCTTTTACAATACAAAATACATCCCTTTATAGGCGGCCCGAAGGTCTCACCATTACAACACTGTGGGCCTGTCCCAACAGTAACCCAAAACCCTAACTAGTGATAGTCGGCATATCTGTACTTGGGGTAGCCTCTTTCTGTCACACCACTGCTCTCTACAGTCTTCCATGCTTCCTGGCACTGATCATGGGTACTGTGCACCACTTCCCTTTTCTATCCTTTGTCTTCAATACCTCGGCCTCGTTGCTTCTTTTCCTTTATGAGGGAAGCTGAGCCCTCCTGTCTTCCGCCACTGCCTTCAATGCAGTGGGTGAGCTCTCTCTTCTCAGCCGCTCAGGTACTGTCGTCCTCTTTGACTTCTCTGCCCCTGTAGTCATAGTTTCCTGCTCTGCTCTGCAGCTAGAAACATGCTACAGTGTCGTATCTTTACCTTATCTCTTCATCTTCGCCAAACTGTCTATCCGCCAAAATGGTAGCTTTTCCTGTAGCTGCGAGGCTCTACTCCAACAATGCTTTATCAAAAACAAGGGAAATTGGAACTCCAACCTTGGTCATAATGTTCTTTTGCGGGAAGTTGACGACCTCATCCTTGTTCACTTTGTTCAATGGAATCGCTTCCACCCATTGGGTAAAAAAATATGTAGCCATAAGGATATACTGATGTTGTAATGAAGAATTTGGATTGATTTCCCCAATAACATCTATGCCCCACTCTTCGAATGGCTCTGAACTAGTAACAGATTGTAGAGGTCCTATCACTTTTGACAGTTTGCCACCACTTCTCTGACATACATCACATTTTCTTGCATAGGCATGGGAATCTTTAAACAAAGTTGGCCAGTAATATCCAATTTTGAGTATCTTATGAGTTGTGGTATCCCCATAATAATGTCCTCCCGCTGGTCTGTCATGCAATTCTTTGACTATTTTAGAGGCATCCTCTCTTTCCAAACATCTAAGAAAAACTCCATCATATTTTTTTTTTGAAAAGAATTCCATCCATTATTTTATAGGAGAATGACTTCAAATGAAGTGCCCTTCTCTGCTTGGAGTTCCATTGCTCCAGTAGATATCCTTGTTGAAGATAGTACACCAGATATCTATACCAAGATTTAGGAGCAGTAAAGGTAGGACATACATCAATCAAGTTCACTTTAGTTTCATTCTCCCTTTCAGAATCTTTATCAGTGTGATTTTCTGCTATCAAGTTGCACAATCATTTACCTTTGATGATGGTAGCTAGTTTGAATTCCAGGTCATACTCTTGTAGGGTAGTCACCCAATTTCCTCTTCGTTCACCCAATTCTTTCTGCACAAAAAGAGACCTAACAGCCGGGTGAGGAACTACAACTTTTGTTCTATTTTTTAAAATATAAGGTTTGAATTGTTTTGCTACCTTGAAAAATGCATATTATTATGTGTCCACTGCTGGGTAATTCAATTCAACCCCTTATAATCCAGTGCTCATGAATGATATTGGGTATTCATCTCCCAAATCTCTTTTCTGCGTAAGTACTGCTGTGAGAGAGTTGTTTGAAAAAAAGGTATATAAAATTAATTCCTTCTCAACATCTGGACTCATCAAAGAAGGTGCATGATTTATTGTTGTTTTGGTATCTTTAAAGGAAGCTTTCTCAATTTCATTCCACTTGAACTGTACACTTTGCTTCACCATTTGCTGTAGAGGTTTCATAATTTGAGCAAAATCAGGGACAAACCTCTGAACAAAACTTATTGTGCCCATAAATGATTCCATATATTTCTTATTATGGGGCATGGGAATCTAAGTTATAGCCTCAACTCTCTCTGGATCTATTTAGATTCCCTTCTTTGAGATTATGTGTCCCAACAATTTTCCTTCAAGAACTGCAAAGATGCTATTCTTTGGGTTCAGATATATACCATGTTTTCTACAACAGTCAAAATTTTGTTTTAAGTGAAAAACATGGTCTTCTCTTCTCTTGGAGAAAATTGTTACATCATCTAAGTACACTACTACACAGTGGCCACTTAAACCTCTCAATGCAATTTCCATGGCCCTCTAAAATGTGGCTCCGGCATTCATGAGGCCAAAATGCATTCTTCTATAAGCGAATGTTCCCCACTTTGTACGAAATGTTGTCTTTAATCGGTCATGTTCGACCACTAATACTTTATTATAACCTAAAAATCCATCTAACAGGGAGAACATTTATGAGCCTGAAACCATTTGTAAAATTTGTTCCATTAGTGGAACCGGATAGTTATCTTTATTTGATGCTCTATTTAAGATTCTGAAGTTAACACACATCCTTATCTCTCCTAACTTTTTTCTCACCGGGGCTAGATTGGCCACTCATTCTGAATGTTGAACCTTGAAATGATCTTTGCATCCAATAACTTCTTTACTTCATTTTGGATCAGACGTTCTAACTTCGGGTGCATCTTTCTAAGTTGTTGTTGAAATGGTTTTTCCCCTGTTTTGATGGGAATCACATGCTGGATGATGCAAGTGTCATAAGTCTTGAGATCTTCATACGTTCAGGTGTTGCTGCTGCAACCACTACCCAAAAAATTTAGGATAGGGCCCCTCCTTTTATTTTTTATCTTCTAAACTTTCTTAGACTACTTTTGCTCTCTGAAGATCCTTTCCATGACTTAGTTTATTTTCAATAATTTATAAAAGCCTCTTTGTCAAAAGTTAGAACTCAAGTTTTTCACCCGATGTTTTGGCTGAACTCATCAATTATGGCTGACACGTCGGAGAAACTCATGTTTTCCATCTGATATTTTGCCTATTCTATTGAGTTTTGGAAACATTTGTTGAGTTTGTCAATACGTCGGTGAAACTCGGCCTTTAGAGCCAACATTATCGGTGGGAGGATATTTTTCTTGCCGACAGATTTTTCGACAAAACTCATGTTTTATAGCCGTTCTATCGATGGAACTTATGTTTGTTTATTGACACATTTGTTTGGAAGGTTATTTGAAGTTAGCCAAAGTCACCTCTTAGTTTTGTTGATGATCCCATCATGCACACCCGACACTATCAACAGGTCTCACGTTTGTTTGTTGACACATTTATTTGGATACTTTTTCTTCAGATGATATTGCCAAGTAGAGTCGATAGTATCGGCCAAGCTAGAAAATTAAATCGAAGCTATCGGCAGAAGCACGAGTTCTCTACCCAACTTTTCTTCTCTGGGATTTTTTCCGATATCATTGGCATGACTCATGTTTTCATGTCGATATGTTCAGTTGGTCTGATTATTTGCAACTGATGAGCTTTTCATATTTTTTCCAATGAAGTTTTTTCAAGAGTTTTTAATGAGTCTCTGCGATAGTGTCGAAAGAACTCCAATGTTGGAGAAGACACTGTCACGGATTGTTTTTCTTTCACCATCGATTGAAGTTTTGAGGATTTTTTTGATAATCTTGTTGTCAATAAGACTTGTCAAGTGTCGATCGATAATGTCAGAAATACTTCATGAGTTCAACCGACACGGTCATGGGCAAGTTAGTTTTCCTCGCCGATTCAGAAAATTTGTCAATGGGGCTTGTAGTTTTGGCGCCAAATGATGTTTCTCACCAGCAGGCCATAATTCACCCAACGACGGCATTTATTACTCTTTTCATGATTTTTTCTATTTAATCCTGGGAGGACTTTTTTTATTATTACTGCAGCCTATTTGGAGCACTCCAAATTGACGATTGCCACTTGGATTTTACACATCATTTTGAGCCAAGATTTTCACCAGCTTTCACGCCACTATTTTCTAGGTATGTTTCGAACCTCATCATGGTTTCTTCTCGTTAAGATTGGTTTGGTAAAATGGCGTTTTGGGGGATTTAGCATTTACAGGGTTAGGGTTTTCCTATGTTTTTGTGGTTTAAAGTCTTTCCCAACCTCATAGGGATTCATTTTTTGAGCTCACTGACCTTTGGAGGTTTTTCCCAAGTCGAGTCATGCCAGAAATCTTGGCATCCCTGATTTTTTATTACGCTAGCCTGGTCGTGGTGTTTTCACCTGCTCCGCACCATTTGCCTTCACCGCTCAGGCCATGGATGTTGGTATGTCAGGATTTTGGTATTTCATTGGTGAGGTTTTGGCCAGACGATCATTTCACCGACTCCGCCTCCTATGGTTTATGTTGTTGTGCAATGATAGGGGAGGGTACCATAATTGTCCAACGTGGGGTTTTCAAGAGTTTTTCCTCGGGTTGTTGAGACAGACTAGGGTTCGAGTTTCCGTTGTTTTCAAGGTCAAAAATCCATCGTCAGGGCTTTAGTTTACTTCTGAGAGGATAAGACCTAGCATTTTCATGTTGAAAGCAGAGTGTGTGGGTCAATCCTATAAGAAAATCTAGTTAGGAAATGTGTAGGTCTAGCTTGATCTAAAGCACCAGGTGACTGGTTTTCAGAACCAGAGGTCTAAACCTCATGGCAATATTTGGAGCTTGGATTTGAACTAATCCAACTTTAACCTAATGTACACCTTATTATGTTTTAAGTAGATGGATAACCTGTTCTTTATATCACAGGGCCATTTGAGATGTTCAAATATTATTCGGTAAATACAATTTTATTCCTCTCCATCATATTCAACACCGAATGCATTTTTATGTTTGGTTATCTAGGTTTCATTCATTGTCTTGCATCTTAATAATAGTTGTTTATTTCAATATATTATATTAATGATGAATGTATGTTGTTTAATCACAGTAACTCTTAAATCATTTCTTGCTATGTTTGTGTTACATCCTCAATCCTCATACAACACCATGCCAAAGACAGAAAAAAAGAAGGCTAAGGTCACGGGAGAGGACTCAAACATAGATATTTTACCCATAATGGATTATTTACGAGGATACGAAATTCGTCATAGGATTTGAACCAGGATTTAAATGGGGACATATTTATCAAATGTTCAAATACCAAACCGTTCTAGATGCAGGCTTAGAAGATATATCATTGTATGTGAGCATAAGAAATCCACTATCACAAAAGTAGCTACATGCCCAGAACTTTTCCCTTGTACCAAGGTGATCATATGGATCCTACCTCAGGCAGATGCAACTACTATGATCATGTCAAACATAGAAAGACAGCCTTTTGCTTCCTTCAACCCCACCTACATAACCAAAGCTTGCAAGCTACCAGCACCCCAGATTTATATGATAGATGAATGGGTAAAGAATATGGATTTAGATGTGTTCCACTGTGTTAAATGAATGATGATATCTGGGAATCAATTTCACCAAAAATACTCAGGAGAGTATAAGACTGCCAGCTTGCGCACCCCATACTGAATCATAGCCCTGATGCTAAATCGGCTCTTTGGCTGAGAAAATGGGAGATTCTATAATATGAGCTAGATCTCGCTGATATATTGTGTAGCCATGCAGGGCACAATATTCAATTGGACAGACATCATGGTAGACATCCTGTCATCATGCATAGCTGCAGCATTAGGAGGTCTAACTCAAAGGAAATTTGAAGTTTACATGATCTCATTTTTCATTGACTGTATTCTATGCACGTATTCTTTCCCAAATATAAATTGTAGTTGGGATCCCACTAGGACTCATGTATATGTCGCGTATCAAATCCAGTGTGCACATAAGTATTTTAGTTTTTACAAGACCATCTGTGAAGATTTCTGTTGCCATTGTATGAGCATAGTTTTTTTAAAGATTGCAATTGCATGTCTGAAGGAGCAATGGAGACTGTAAGTGAATATGGAGATTATTTTTTCTCCAATAAACGTTTGTATTTGAGGATGTATGGGGGATCCCAGACTCCTTCACTACCGCCAAGATACGCCACAGATTATGCCATTCATAAGGAGGTAGTATGACAGTTGTACATAGACAGGTTCGAGAACTTATTGTTTGATATGAAGAAATTCATCTACCCATCACTGTCATTTTTCATTGGTATTTATAAATTTACTAAGGTGAAGAGTGCCCATGACTTTGTAAGAGAGCTAGAAAGTTTCCATTTCGAGGAGAGAATTTTCCACAGAAACGACTCTTGGGACAAGGTTTCAAAATATTGTGCATCGGTAGGGGTAAATTTTGAATACTCCCATCATTTTGACAAGGATGAGGAGATATACCAAAATGCATGTAACATGACTACTTTGAACAAAAGGTTCGGGAAGAAAATTACAACTACGGGAGGAAAAGGCAGTAGCAGTAGCACCACTGAACAGCAGAAACATAAAGAAGAAGCTACCAAGAAGAAGGAAGAGGAGTCCCGAAGGTTAGTTGAAGAAGATGAGAAATTATTAGCTGAGGAGGCCCAAAGGAAAAAGGAAGAACAAGAACAAAGTCAAAAGGAAGAAGAAGAAAGGATGCAAAAGGAATCAGCTGACATAGAAAGAGAGGAGGCAGAGAGGGCAGCTGAGGAACTGAGGAGGAAAGACCAAGAAGACAAAGACAGGGAGAATTTGGAATAGGATACTTCCCAGGACAATCTAGTAGATCTTCCTTCTACATTGGGAGACACAATAACAGGAGATCACCTCACTTTTGTAGAGTTAGGGTTAGTGCCCTTTACTCCATCCAAGTATCATGCAGTTGCATGCTTGGATAAGGTAGTCTTCGACCCTAAATGGAAAACCATTGTTCAAAGGTTGGAAAAGAGGTTAAAGGTTGGTACCCATCCTGAGGTAGTCATAGTTACTGAAAGAGTTGTCATGAAAGGTACCTATGAAGATCCACAACTAATGGGCTCGATCAATATCAGAGCTGCTCAAGTGAATGCCTATAATATTGATAGTTTGAAAGAAACTGTGGATCAATACAAAGAAAAGATGGTAAGAATGAAGGATACTCTGATGCAAGAAAGAGGAGAAGGCCAGGAAATGAAGAGGAAACATGAGGCCACTCTTTTAGAGTTCGAAAGACTCCATGAGTCCTACCAAGTTTTAGAATCAGAAAAGGATTCCTTGGTGCTTCCAAACACCATCACTGAGGGAGAAAAGAAAGACCTTGAAAATAATATTTCAAAGCTAGAGGCGCAAAAGGCTGCAACTAATAGATAGGCAAAAGAGATAAATGCTCAAGTAGTAGAGTTGGAGGCATGAAACAGCTCATTGGAAATTCATCTCAAGGAAGCCAATGAATGGCAGGTTGATATTACTCCTTTCCGAGAGCAAGCCCTCCTAATCAAGAGGAAAATATATCAGGTTCAACTAAATCTTGTAGAATAAGTTTATAAGATTAAACAGGCAAAAACAAGATTGCTGGAAATTTCAACAATCTCAATTGATTTCAGAACAAGGACACTAGAAGTTGCAGAAATTATTTAGGTTCAACTGACTTGGATAGAAACTAATGCAGCATTTCTGGAGAATTTGCCACCGAATACTACTGAGAACTTGAAGATAGAATTCGAGCTCTTGGATTTCAACAGCAAGGCTACTGCGAGATTGACCGCTAGGGTCGGGAAAACTTCGGAGAGGTGTATGGATTTCTATAAAAAAATGCTCACAACACATAATAGATTTCAAACCTATACAACAAAAGGAATCCCAGAGTTTCTTGACCAAGAGGGACATTTGAAATACCTCCAAGACATACTGCAGGAATATGAGCTTAGCATACAAAAAATAAAATGAATCAGTGAGAAAGTGGTAAAGAGCAGGGTTGCACAAGCCGCAGTAAGTAATTGCCTTCTGGAAGACCATCTCAGGGTAACTCCACCCAAAGAAGTGTAAATAAAGTCACAATTGGCCACACATGAAGTGACAGTCAGATTGCTGGAGCCTATGGATTTCAATACCATCACCGCAGAAGCTGTTGCATGGAAAGAATTCATTGGAGGATCAGTTGGGCCTTCCTAAGTTTTGTCTCGTTTACATGTGGCACTTTTTGTAAATTATCTTATCTTATTTTTATTTTCCTAGTGCCAGTCACTAGAGGACGAATTTTGTAAATTGAAGAGTCAAGGAAACCCAAATGGTAGGGGTAGCCCAAATGTCATTTGTAAAATGTATAAATAGGGGTAGAATAGAGATTAGAAAGGACTTTTCACTAGCACATACATGTTTTTATTTGTATGAGAACTATTTCTTTTATGAATAAAGGAGAATCAAATTTTGTTGGAGGAAGGCCTATGCAAGTTCAAATGGATTATGTGGAATGTTAAATGCTGAACTATTTATGTTTTAGTCTCCTATAAAACTGTGAGATCGTTCTAAATTGTTCAATTACTTTTGCGGTTTATGAATGATTTTACTTTCTGTTAGAAATATTGTGCATGTGAATGAGTAATAAATGTGTTAACAAACAAAGCTATCTTTGTTTATCTTTTCTGTTGTAATTATGTATGTAGAATTTGAACATCTACCTATAGGATTCCACAAGCATCATTATAGTACTTTACTCAATTAATTATAATCTTTGCTCCCCTTGGGGATAGGGTAGATTAGAATAGAATAGAATATGGTAGATTTTCTTAACTTAGACATGATTGAGGGGACAGAGTGATAAGATAGCAGGTAAGAACCTGTGCATCACGCGTTGAGGCTCTTTCTCACCAGTCGCTTGCATATAGTTTAGGCACTTGCATTTCATCTTAAAACTTAAAATTATATACACGATGGACCGGGCCGCACCCGGTAAATGGGATTAAAAACATTATTTTAATTCTACGGTAGCTGGGTCATTAACCGAATGGAATCCCCATACCAAATGGTAAACGATCTAATTGGGAACGATTATTGGGAAGAATCCCTACTGTCGGTACCTAGGATTTTTCCAGGCATCAACGTTTTTGGCGCTAGAAGGAGGGTCGCCAATGTATGACTGGAAGAGGAAATATGTTTACTAGAAACTATTCCACTGGTGATAGCTTTGAAACTAATTTTCCTGAAGATTTCATTTCTGAAGAAAGAGTAGGATCTGATGAAGAAGGTCCAGAACACCTCTACCAGATTCCATTTGAAGTAGTTAACCACTTGAGGAGACATACAAGGTCTTATGTAAAGAAGCTTGGAGGATTGAAACTTAATGCCTGAATTACCGAGAAGGAAGGCTTCCAGGAAAGTGCCTACTTACACTGAATATTAGATCTTGGTGGGAAATTCAGAAAAAATGGTAAAGTTGTCCATACAAGAGATTGTTCAACCACTTGATCAGTTGGGACCATATTCCCATGTTTTCCAGTCTCCAACACAATCACCTGTTCAGTCTCCACCATAGACTCCTCATCAAATCATGGATGGAAATGTACCCCCAAATTCTAATCAACCCATGAATCCTAATCCACTAGCTTGGAGAGCCAGAAAAACATTCAACTTGGCTCCTCCTTTGCATGCTTTGCCTCGGAATCTTGAAAAGGAATTACCTAAGTTCGACCCCAGAAAAGGAATTTCAGTAGATGACCACCTGCAAAGTTTCTATTTGGATCTGGAACTTTTGGTCATTGAGCACAAAGATGTGGTATGCATACTTTTTCTACATACCTTTGAAGCTAAGGCTTCTACTTGGTATTTTGGGTTACAAGCAAGTTCAATAACAGATTGGAATACTTTTGAAAGGGTGTTTAAAGGAAAGTTTGGTAGTCAACGAACCTCTGCCACTCTCATGAAATAATTGTTATCTATGAGGATTGATAAGAAAGAAAAGGTGCAAGATTTTAACCAGAAGTTTGTTGCTCATCTGAATAATTTCAGCACTACAATAAAACCTGCTGAAAAAACTTGAATAGAATACTACACTTTAGAACTCTATCCCGTCATAGCAATGTTTTTCAAAAGAGTTGTAAAGCCTTATTTGGTGTAAACTTATGAAGAACCCAATAAAGTAGAAATTGAACTTGATAGCATAAACAAACACACCGCAGAACCAGAGGTAAATACTTTTAGCGGTAAAAAACCTCTATCATTAACCATACCTAAGGAAGAACACTCAACTAAATTAGAAAAAGTAGTTAATATGGTACAAAATTTATTAAAAAAGACTGTAGATATGGAAAAGGATAAAGAATCTAGTTCATCCAAGAAATAGTTCAAACCTTATTTCAAGAAAAGAGAAGAAAGTGGAACATCTCAACCACCTGTGTACAATTCTTCTATTTTGAATTTTAATGAAGTAGGAATGGATCATTTCTGCACTTTTCATCAAGAACCTCATTCTGGAAAGAGTTTCCCTAATGGATTAACTAAATGGCTCTAGTTATGAACCAAATATTAGATGCTCAAATAATAGAGCCTGAGTTGGAAGAAGAAGAAAAATGAACCAGAAGAAACACATGAAACCATGATGGTCTTATGGGATTGTACACCTACATAGGGATTAGATGAAAAGAAGCCTACTGAAGGAATCCAACTTTCATCCGCTAATTTTACAGCTAGAAGCAAAGGACCAGTAATGGATGAAAGCTTAATGCTTCCTAAGATTAGGAAGATACAAGAAAGTATGAAAAATATTAGCAGTAATACCCAAACAACATCTAAGTCTGATCCAGTTAACAAAAAGGATAAAGTACCAACAGTCAGTAATCCTGTAAAGGTAGTGGATAATACAACAAAAAATAGTAAGAAAAGTCCAGTAGAATATTATATGGGGTATGACATAGTAGAAGACATCAAGAAAACAAAAGAGGATATATCTTTATTTGAATTATGTAGTTTACCCCAGCAAAGAAAGAAGCTTCTGGAATCTTTTGATCCACATCCCAGTAGATCCCAGGATGACATTCAATCTGATAAAGAAATTAATGAAGCTAGCATTAGAGGGAAGTCTAAATCTCAAAATTTGCCATTTTTACTATCTTTTGAGATTTTCAATAATAATGTGCATAATTGTTTGGTTGATTCTGGAGCTTCATCTAATGTCATGCCACTATTAGTATGTAAAAGATAAATGATCAACCTACACCATCCTCATATAACATCATTCATTTGGACAGATATTTAGTCAAGGTAATAGGAGAAATGAAAATGTGATGATTTGTTTATCTACAGATGAAAGAGTTTGTCAATTTATAGACATCATGGTGGTAGATATACCAGAGGCCTATGGTTTGATATTGAGCAGGGACTGATCTACAAAATTGAATAGGTACTTCACAATTGATTGGTCACACCTATGGCTTCCTTACAAGAACAATCAAAATCAGATTAAGGTAATGAGGGAACCACACATCAAACACAATGTAACTCAATTGGAAGGGGAAAATGAACCTATAAACTTCACATCTTTGGTCTTAGGTAACTACTTTATAGAACGTGAACCTAGAAATTATCAAGTTGAAGAAGCCAGTTGTGAGTCAGACACACAATCCGAACTCCTTCATTTTTTATGGACTGATAATATTGATTGTAATATAGTTAACTTAGTTTCCAACTTAGAAAGCAACACTAATCCAGTAGATTTAGAAGATAGATTTTGGTTTTTGTATTTTGACGGTTCCAAAACACAAGAGGTATTAGGATCAGGTTGTGTCCTTATTGATCCTAAAAATAACAAACAATTTCCCTCTTGTTGACTAGAGTTTGAATGTATGAATAATACATCTAAATATGAAGCTCTAGTCCAGGGCCTAAGAAAATCCATTGATCTTAAAGTTAGAAATTTAAAAGTATTTGGTGATTCTGAGATAATTGTCAGACATATTAGAAACACGATTCATTGCTTATCACCACACTTAAAAGGATACCAAAATGAAGTATGGGGCCTGATAACAAATTTCAATGCTTTTAATATCAATTCAATTCCTAGATTGAGAAATGCAGCAACTAATTTTTTAGTTGTTTCTGCTGCAAGGTTAGTACCCACTAATAACAAATTCTCTATTGAACTGATTTCCAGGACATCAATACCTGACAATTTTACAAACTTAAGAGTGTTTGATGATGATCAACAAATCATATATTTTCTAAGGAATGATGAAATGTTCAAGGACTCAGTGATTGATGATGAAGAGCATCAAGCTGATCTTCAAAGTGGAAATTTCATGCCTAAAGGAGTGAGAACGTTGGAAGGGATGTTTGATCTAAATAGCAAATTCAAGAGACCTGCAAATGTCAAAACAAATAGTTCATCCATGTAGTATGAACTGATTAATCTAGGAATAGAGGTTCAACCCAAGTATGTGAACTTGGGAATATCTTGTTCACCAGGAGAAAGAAGCAGATTTATCAATTTGCTTCAACAATATAAGGACATTTTTGCTTGGAAATATGAAGACTTGAAGACCTATGACACCTGTATTATCCAACATGTCATTCCTATTAAAGCGAGAGTTAAACCATTCCATCATCCACTGCGAAAGATGCATACAAAACTAGAACCATTGATCCAAAATGAAGTTAAGAAGTTACTTGATCCAAAGATCATTTTTAGAGTCAGGAATTCAGAGTGGGTAGAAAATTTGGTGCCAGTAAGGAATAAATGTGGTGAGATAATATTATGTGTAGATTTCTAAAATCTGAACTAAGCTTCAGATAAAGATAATTACCGAGTTCCACCAATGGAACAAATCCTACAAATGGTCTCGGGTTCTGAATTGTTCTCCCTCTTAAATGATTTTTTAGGCTATAACCAAGTGTTGGTAGCTGAGAAAGACATGATGAAAACCACATTTCGAACAAAGTAGGGAACATTTGCTTATAGAAGAATGCCCTTCAGTCTCATCAATCTTGGAGCCACTTTTCAAAGGGAAATGGATATTGCTTTCCCAGGGTTAATCGGCCACATTGTGGTAGTTTATCTAGATGATGTAACAATTTTCTCTAAGAAGAGAGAAGATCATGTGTTTCATTTGAAACAAATTTTTTACCGCTGTAGAAAATACAGCATATCTTTAAATCCTAAGAAAAGAATCTTTGCGGTATTAGAAGGAAAATTGTTAGGCCATATTATTTCTAAAAAGGGAATCTCCATAGACCCGGAGAGAATAGAAGCCATATCTCAAATTCCCTTACCCCACAATAAAAAGGGTATGCAATTATTCATGGGTACTGTAAATTTTGTTCGAAGGTTTGTTCCTGATTTTGCACAGATAGTAAAACCTTTTCAACAAACGATAAAGTAGAGTGTGCCATTTAAATGGACCGATACAGAGAAGGGTGCTTTTAATAACATCAAAGCAGCAATAGCTCATGTGCCTTCTCTTAAAATTCCTAATTTTGAAAAATATTTTATTCTATACACTTTTTCCCTCAGATAATTCACTTGCAGCAGTGTTGTTATCAACCCAAATGGCACTTCACCGTCCGAGTGCCGACATTTCCTATGTTGGCACACAAAAGGACATTTATGGATTGAAGGTTGCCTAAAGCACTATATATGGGCATGTTATGAAATACATTCACTATCCATCTAGCTTGCCATTTTTTCCTTTTCATATGTCAATTGTTGTACGCGACTTTTCCTATAAGCAACCAGCGTACATATGCGACTTTTCCTACAGCATGTCACGTACTGTACGTGAGTATTTGTCATTGCAACCCACGTACATATCTATACGCGGGTTTCCCTTATAGAAACTCGCGTGTCATACGCGAGTTTCCAGTATCAATACTCGCGTACGCCCTCATACTTGGAGAGCAAAGTTATGCTGGTGGTATCTATTCAGAAGTATTTGGAGCAGTAGAACTCAGAATCCTTTGGTTGCAAAGGAGTCCCTGTTTCAAGCGTTGGGTTGTAATCTTAACTCATTCACTATTGTCAATAAAGAGAATCCTTATTCCAAATGTGTGTTGAATATCTTTCATGTATCATGGTTTGATGAATATTTATGATTAAGCACTCTATATACTGTTTATCTAACTTGTCATATATACATGTATAAGTTTTCACTTGGAGGATTTGCTCTTTGCAGGTGAAGGAGAAACATCCCTGAAAGCTTTGGAGGAGAAGCAGAGCGGGAGAATACAAAGCTTGGATCAGCCGTCATAAATCAGGTGAGTCTATCCTATCTTCTTATTTCCTTTATGTACTTCAAAGTTGATTGTCTGCAAGTTTTAAGAGTACGTTGGTAACCCCAGACCTTCGGTTATAAGGTGTTTATTCCTGAAAAACAGAACTGGGGACCCCAAACTGTTGTAGGTTATTTCTGTTACCCTTAACCAGTCTTTTCCTTGAGTTTGTGTGTGGTATCTTGTCCTAGTTCATGCTTACCATAGTGTTTGAAGGCCTTGTGGATTTTCCTTCTTTTTGAGAAAATTTTGTACTTGTACACGGGTTTCTCTTATACACAGTCGAGTACAGAGGCCTACGTATGTGGGTTTCTCTCTAGGATAGTCATGTACAGTATGCGAGTTGCCCTTATACACAGACGCATACAAGCCTTGAAATAGGGATTTTTGGGCTAGGATTTTCTTGTCCCTTCCCTTTTATGATTCTTGTTTGTTAGTTGGTCCTCCTTATAACCACTATGATGTTAGTTTGATGACCTTGGCGGCCACACCTTGTGCTTTCCTGTAAATCCCTTGAGTTTCTTTTGTTTGGATTGTCTTCTGTTTGCATTTTGAAGTAGGTCTACCTGTTTGGGTTATAGGTTGAAGTGTTTTTTTCCGAATCAGTGATCAGGGTTTTGGGAAATGTTTTTCCTAGTCTATCTTTAGATAGTGATTGGTTTTCCACTTACCTTTGTGTGTTTTCAATGATTTCTTATCATTATACCTGCCCAAGCTAGGGTTCCAAGTCTTCCCTTGTTGGTTGATTTTTGGTCTTATTAATCTGTTTACTTCAATTTGCTTGCTTTATACAGTTGATTTGGTCCAAGTATACTCAAGTTTAGTGCATTTTAGGTGCATAGTAGTGTTTGAGCATTTTAAAAAGTGAAAAGAAAAACATTTTCAAGCTTTTTGCATTTATTTTTGCATAAGTAGTTTTCGTTTCAGTTTTAAAATATAATCTCAAAACTACAAAAATATAGTCTTAGTTTCTCTTTATCATTGCATTTGTTCATCAATTTATATTTACAAAATAAAAATAAGTTTTCTTTAGTAGTGGTAATTTGCTTTGAAAAAAATACACCTTTGCTTTTTCATTTCTTATCGAGTCAAAAACACCATAGTTCATCACTCCATTTCCTTCTGAGTAAGAAATAGCCCTTTAAAATGAACGCAATAATTAAAATTTACTAGTAATTTTTATTTTCTAGGGCCATTCACCTACTAGATTAGGCTAGACTTGTGGGATAGGAAGTGTAAACTTCCCATAAGTTTTAAAATTCAAACTTAGTGGACTATTCGATAGGTAAATCCTTGTCTTTATCAATTGTATCTGGGAAGCTCCTCTCAAAAGGGAGTCAAGCATGAGGCCGCATTTAGGAATTGGACTGATGAGATAACCCTCTGATTCCTTGTCAAAACATAAATCAGGACTTTTACACATCTGGGGATTCTATCCTAGACAGAGTGCTTGTGCCAGAAATTGTTTCTAAGGCCAGAGAAACAAGCCAACACACACTCAAATATAAAACTCAATAAAATCAAGTTTTAGGGTTTCTGCAATGTGTTTTTGGTTGTGAACTTTGAAAACAGTCGGGGAATACATTCATAAGTAAGGAAACTACTAAATCATAAGCAATAGACAATGAAGATGCATGATATATCAAAAAAGATCCAATAGAAATAGTATTGAGGTTCAAACATAAATGATAGGCATTACCAGAATAAAAACATAGACCAGTCAATGAATCTATCAATTTAAGCCACTAAACAGATGAAAAATGAAGCCAATACAAACAAGTGAAGGATAAAAGTCATATATATCTCATAGTTTCATCAACTACTGCATACAAGGGCTATGTATCTTACTCATAAACAAGTCTGGAAACCAACTGAGCTTGAAGACCTCCTGAAAGCTCTCAAAAATCGAACCCAGGCTAATGACTTCTAAAACTCTCTAAATACTACTTTTACAAAAACAGTTAGGTATCAAAAACCCTAACTCTCCTCAACTGATTCGATGGGCTAAAGAAAAGTTTAAAATATTACAAAATGTGAAATTTACCAAAAATAGTAAACCACTTAACTAATGAGCTTCTCAAAAAGATAACTAATAACTAATTAAACAGCTGTCTTAGTTGGTTTTGTTAATTTGCTCAATACATCTCCAAACACCTTCTAATAGTTCCTGGTTGTTTTCATCATGTTTGAGACCTTCCTGATAAGTTCCATGGCTTTATCATATTCTTTCATGAAGAACTGAACAGCAGCTTTCCGAGAATAGCCTTTTGGCAAAGTTCCAAGCTTTGTGTAACAAGCTGCTCTATTTGTTATGTAACATCATCCAAATCCATTGCCTTTTTATAATGCTGGATAGCAGTCTCAAAATATTTTTTCTTATAAGCTGCATTTCCAAGTTCTTTTTCTCCTTGTGCCTCATCTGGAATATCCATTGGTTTTGGCTCTGGCTCTGAAAGATCTTCATCTACTTTTCTTCTCTTTGGTGCTGCATGCGCCTGTTCTAAATGTCTCTTTTTGGCTGTTCTCATGGGGCGTGAAAGCCTATCTGTAGAGTCTACCATTGAATGATCTCCATTATCAGGATCACCTTTGTTGTCCTCTTTCAAATCACCCCTTTCTACAGATTTTTTTGCCTTCAAGCATGCTCTGATCACAACTAAGATGCCTTATGCCAATATCTCGTGTAGCTCCAGACGAAGGATCATTCTCATCAATCAGACCAACATGACTATTCAATCTCTCAAGCACATCATCTGCAGCATCGACAGGGGAACTGGAGACCACATGGGGGTTTGTTATCCCATTGGCCACATAGTCTGCATCTTCAGACATTGGAGATATTTTTACCTGGGACATGAATTTAGTATTTCCAGGTGGATTATCATTCACCAGATTTGCATCAATGGAACTCAAATTTATCTCAGAGACAGCGCTGGAGATAGAGTTGGTATTGGTAGACCCTAAATAGTTTCTTGTGTTTGCAGTATCAACAGAGGAATTCTCGACAATAATAATGGATCCATCTTTGCTACACATTCTTACAGCTTCTTTGTCTGATATGTCAGCAATTTTTTTGTGGGTTGACAGTCTTGAACCAAAATCTCCCCAGTAGCCTGTATGTAATCATAATCCCCAACATCAACCAATGCACTCTTGTCAACATCAACATCTATAGATGCTAATACTTCATTTCTAATGGTAGGTTCAGCATCCGTAGGAATACTGTAAGCTACAGTAGCCCCAGAGTCAGAAGGCAATTCATTATCAGCATGCAATTCCAACTTAGAAGACAGAATTTCACGATCTTCAATAGGTGTACATTCTGTCTGCAAAAGGAAACTTTCATTTACAAGCTTCTCACCATTAATGTCATCCTTTTCTTTGTGAAGTGA
>LPNX010538727.1:79194-92751 GCA_001517045.1 Pseudotsuga menziesii
CCAAACTTCGAGCTGTTTAATGGCTGAACAGGTGTCTTTCAGGGTCGAATTAAACTCCAGGTGTCAAGCTGAAGAAGCTCTAGTTTCCCGTTAGCCTTCATAACCTTGTCTCTGTTCTACAGCGACACAATCAGGTTTTTAAGCAATTAATGGTTACCCCACGAACTCTTTTACCTTTGGCAGTGTATATAAATGACAAATCATGCCACGTTAAAACGAAATTCGCTGCTAACTCTCAAACCAAACCGCCTCAGAAGTAACAATGGCCCAGATTTGCTTCACGACTTAGAACCACCTGGAATAATGATAACTCTGAAACTTACACGTAGCAAACCACTTACAACAAGAGATTAGTCACTCACCGTTTGTAATCATGACGAAAATTTGCTAAAAAATCGGAAATAATGAAGGCCGCGATATTCTTGTAGCGCGCCTTCATTATTTTTTAACGCCAGCGCTACAAGAATAAATCTAGTGCTATTTTCTTGCAATTTTTCAACTTTTTGACATTTTGTGTGCAGTTTAAAAGTTTCTAGAGTTATAGGTATAGTCAAAGCATGCTTTGTGAATCCACCATTTGATAAAATGACTTTCAAAATTCATTTAACAAAAACAAACCTATGGCTTAAAATTCAAAATTTGTAAAGCAAGCTCAAAATTTCAAATAAACACTAATCAAAATTTCCCAAAAGGAGGGAAAAATCAAAATAAAGTAAATGAAAGCCTTGAAAGAAAATGTAAATCAAACAAAAAATGAAGAAACAAATTACTGACTTAACATCTGGCTCCAGCTGCGGGATGAAGACCTCCCTGCGAGGCTTCAAGAACCTGTAGACCAGTGCCTTCTGTCCTCTAACTTAGCTATCTGCAAACTTCCATTGGGCTATGGAGTCTTTATTCTATCTCACTCACACCGGTATGTACAATGAAAATCAACTCTCTCTCTCTGAGGAACCTTCCATCTACTGAATCAAATCGAAATCCCATTTCCAATGTAACCAAGAAAGAATTTGATCAACCCACCAAAACTTGTTTCCAACTCCAAATATATATATAATCAGAAATAGTGGAAAACATGAAAAACAGAGATTTAACAACTTATACCCACTTTCATCAAATAGTGTCTCTGAAATAACAGATTTATAACTTGGTATTGACACTAAATAATCTGCTACTGGATCATAAAAACTTCCATAAATTACCCCTTCCTGTTGTGGCTGTTCAAAAGAACATTTTGTTCCATGAATATAAATCAGGCATTGGCGAAAAAGAATATCAAGATCAGCCTGAATTTGCTCTGTAAATTTTTGAATAGTATCACCAATAATGTCAACACTTTGAACCTCCTTTTCCATACTGGCTTTAAATAAATGACTATCAGGCATTGGCTTTTGCTGTTCAAGAATAATAAACTGAATACATTCTTGAATCTGCTGATCAGATTGTAACATATCACACTTCTCACAGATTTCTGGGTCTTTCTTTTCAATTTCATCCTCATATTTATTAAAAATTAGAGCATCTTCATAATGATTTTGAACAGCAGATTTATCATAACCATGAATGTAAGCAACTTCTAAAAAATTTTGAACATCCTGGCCTTCATCAAATTTAGTATCAAAACCAAAAGGAATAGAGTCTAATTCATCACAGAATTCTTGACTTGGAATCCTAATCTCTTCATCATAGCAAGGAGTATTCTGAGGAATTTCTAATGATGATGCTAAAGGTTCATCTTTTCCTTCAATACAAAACTGATCTTTAACACAACACTGATTTTCAAAAGTTTGTTGAACTAGAGATTGATCTTCAAAAGGATTAGCATTCAAACTGCTATTAAGGCTATTGAAATCGTTATGAGAATGTTTCAAACTATATTTATTGATCTCATCACTTGGACAATCCTCAAACTGACCTAAAACAACAACCTGGTTATCACAATGATCATAGCATTCTTCCTTGACAGCAATATCTAAAAATGTTACCTTCTCATCTTCAACAAATTCTGAAACTTCAACTTCTTCATGACATGTTTTGAACTCTTGACTGTACTCATCATCATGGTTTTTTGAATCAGAAATTGTATTATAAACCTCAGTCTGCTCACAACAATATTTTAAAAAGAGTTCAGCTTGGAATAGATACTTACAATGTTTCCGAAAACATGTGTGGAATTCTTTTAGTGAGGAGATGCTAGCAGCGGGAAGAGCAAAATACCAATCTCGTGCATCTTGCTCAAGTGAATACATGAACATCTTCATGAGCACATCTTCATGCTGGATATTTAACTGGGCCATACATTGATGAAATTTGATGAGGTGATCTGATGGACTATCCTTTTTTCTTTCTCTAAACCGTGGAAGACAATCTCCCCAAACATCCATAATAGGTACTGGATTTGGAAAACCTGGAATATCAGAAAAATTTAAAGGTGCAAACCTTCAAGCCACAATAGCTTCCATGGACATCGGTCTCTGCATGTTGAAATAGTGGAGTCGCCAATCAATTTGTCAAGATAGATTTTGTTTCTTCTACTCAGAAAGAGAAAGGAGTGACAGTGGTTCAAATTAAAGGCTGTATAAAGCTAGGGATGGCTGAAACCTTCTAATTCTTCTAGCAGCCACTGTGTCAAATCTTGGTGAATAATAGCCTTAAAAAATGCTGGTTCAAGTCCACCTCTTAAACCAGGAAAACAGATAAGTATCCCAGGGAAGATATGCTTCAGCTTCGTCCCCGGCAACGGCGCCAAAGATGTTTGTGCCAGAAATTGTTTCTAAGGCCAGAGAAACAAGCCAACACACACTCAAATATAAAACTCAATAAAATCAAGGTTTAGGGTTTCTGCAATGTGTTTTTGGTTGTGAACTTTGAAAACAGTCAGGGAATACATTCATAAGTAAGGAAACTACTAAATCATAAGCAATAGACAATGAAGATGAATGATATATCAAAAAAGATCCAACAGAAACGGTATTGAGGTTCAAACATAAATGATAGGCATTACCAGAATGAAAACATAGACCAGTCAATGAATCTATCAATTTAAGCCACTAAACAGATGAAAAATGAAGCCAATACAAACAAGTGAAGGATAAAAGTCATATATATCTCATAGTTTCATCAACTACTGCATACAAGAGCTATGTACCTTACTCATAAACAAGTCTGGAAACCAACTGAGCTTGAAGACCTCCCGAAAGCTCTCAAAAATCCAACCCAGGCTAATGACTTCTAAAACTCTCTAAATACTACTTTTACAAAAACAGTTAGGTATCAAAAACCCTAACTCTCCTCAACTGATTCGATGGGCTAAAGAAAAGTTTAAAATATTACAAAATGTGAAATTTACCAAAAATAGTAAACCACTTAACTAATGAGCTTCTCAAAAAGATAACTAATAACTAATTTAACAGCTGTCTTAGTTGGTTTTTTTAATTTGCTCAATACATCTCCAAACACCTTCTAATAGTTCCTGTTTGTTTTCATCATGTTTGAGACCTTCCTGATAAGTTCCATGGCTTTGTCATATTCTTTCATGAAGAACTGAACAACAGCTTTCCTCAAATAGCCTTTTGGCAAAGTTCCAAGCTTTGTGTAACAAGCTGCTCTATTTGTTATGTAACATCATCCAAATCCATTGCCTTTTTATAATGCTGGATAGCAGTCTCAAAATATTTTTTCTTATAAGCTGCATTTCCAAGTTCTTTTTCTCCTTGTGCCTCATCTGGAATATCCATTGGTTCTGGCTCTGGCTCTGAAAGATCTTCATCTGCTTTTCTTCTCTTTGGTGCTGCATGCGCCTGTTCTGAATGTCTCTTTTTGGCTGTTCTCATGGGGCTTGAAAGCCTATCTACAGAGTCTACCATTGAATGATCTCCATTATTAGGATCACCTTTGTTGTCCTCTTTCAAATCACCCCTTTCTACAGATTTTTTTGCCTTCAAGCATGCTCTGATCACAACTAAGATGCCTTATGCCAATATCCCGTGCAGCTCCAGACGAAGGATCATTCTCAACAATCAGTCCAACGTGACTATTCAATCTCTCAAGCACATCATCTGCAGCATCGACAGGGGAACTGGAGACCACATGGGGGTTTGTTATCCCATTGGCCACATAGTCTGCATCTCAGACATTGGAGATATTTTTACCTGGGACATGAATTTAGTATTTCCAGGTGGATTATCATTCACCAGATTTGCATCAATGGAACTCAAATTTATCTCAGAGACAGCGCTGGAGATAGAGTTGGTATTGGTAGACCCTAAATAGTTTCTTGTGTTTGCAGTATCAACAGAGGAATTCTTGACAATAATAATGGATCCATCTTTGCTACACATTCTTACAGCTTCTTTGTCTGATATGTCAGCAATTTTTTTGTGGGTTGACAGTCTTGAACCAAAATCTCCCCAGTAGCCTGTATGTAATCATAATCCCCAACATCAACCAATGCACTCTTGTCAACTTCAACATCTATAGATGCTAATACTTCATTTCTAATGGTAGGTTCAGCATCCGTAGGAAGACTATAAGCTACAGTAGCCCCAGAGTCAGAAGGCAATTCATTATCAGCATGCAATTCCAACTCAGAAGACAGAATTTCACGATCTTCAATAGGTGTACATTCTGTATGCAAAAGGAAACTTTCATTTACAAGCTTCTCACCATTAATGTCATCCTTTTCTTTGTGAAGTGAGGAAGTAAGAGAGCTTAAAGCCTGCTGTAACCTTGCTCAATTTTTCTGCAGCATTTGACAATTCAGTAATGAAAAGATGCTGATGGGGAGGTGCCACTTTCACTAACTTCATCGATACATCCGCAGCATGAGAATATGCAAGTTCTAATAAACCTTCACATGCCAACAAGGATGATAATAATCTAAGCTCTGTTTCAGGAATTCTGAGCAGCAATGTTTTTAATATCATTTCGACCATATTTTTCACAGGCACGTACAAAAGTATTGAAATCTCTACGAGTCCAATTGGAAAAGCCCTCCTCCAGTATTGAAAACATCCAAGTCTTTTTGAAGCAATGCTTGATAAAATTGTTTTTGCAATTGTGACATTTCAACATTCAATATGATTTCCTTTTTAGGAGGCAGACCTTTTTCAACATTTGACTTCAGTCTCCGTAAAAGAAATAGACGAAGAACCTTATTATGTTGTTGAACCACTTCTCGTTGGTCATTTTCACCTGATATTCGGAACCACTCATCAAAGGTTTCAGCATAACTAAAAACTTCTGGAAGTAAGAAATTCAGAAGTGACCAGAGCTCATGCAGGTTGTTTTGAAGAGGTGTGCCAGTTATAAGAAGCCTGTAGTTAGTGCTGTAGATCCTCATAGTCTTTGCAAGAAGTGAATTTTTATTCTTTATTCGATGTGCTTCATCAATAATAATGTACCGCCAGCTGAAACGTTTAAGTGCAGTCTTTCCTTTAATCGCCATTTCAAAACTAGTAACACATATATCAAATTTTCCAGGTGCCAAAAGGTTTTCACATATATGAATCCTTTCTTCTTGATTCCCAAGAAACTTTACTGCACGAAAAATAGGGCAGAAACGCCGAATCTCATTTATCCAGTTACCAAGAGTTGATTTTGGTGCTATAACCATATGTGGACCTTTGATCCCTCGAAATTCATATAAATAACCAAGCAGGGAAATTGTTTGCAAGGTTTTTCCAAGCCCCATTTCATCTGCAAGGATTCCATTTATGCCATTTTCATACAACCGAATAAGCCAGTTCAATCCAGCTAGCTGGTAATCTCTCATCTTCTTCTTCCTCAGTGACCTTTGTTTGAAGCCGACCTCTGCCCCTGGGTTTTTTCTCTTTTACTGCATTTCCCGATACATCTATTTTGATGCCATCTGCGATTAACTCCTTATATGTAGGATTCACGGAAATGACAGTTTTTAAAAGTTTCCTGATCCAGCTGACTTGGAACATTACCAGAAAATATTTCCCCAGTCTACCCAAACCTTCGACGCAACCTACGTGCCTCAGTAACCAGTACCTCGGATAAATTGTCCAGCACAGCATCTAAGGATGTCAACAGAACCTCTTTAATGCTCCACTATAGTTGCTTTAAACCAGACTTCGAGTTGTTTAATGGCTGAACAGGTGTCTTTCAGGGTCGAATTAAACTCCAGGTGTCAAGCTGAAGAAGCTCTAGTTTCCCGTTAGCCTTCATAACCTTGTCTCTGTTCTACAGTGACACAATCCAGTTTTTAAGCAATTAATGGTTACCCCACGAACTCTTTTACCTTTGGCAGTGTATATAAATGACAAATCATGCCACGTTAAAATGAAATTCGCTGCTAACTGTCAAACCAAACCGCCTCAGGAGTAACAATGGCCCTGATTTGCTTCACGACTTAGAACCACCTGGAATAATGATAACTCTGAAACTTACATGTAGCAAACCACTTACAACAAGAGATTAGTCACTCACCGTTTGTAATCATGACGAAAATCTACTAAAAAATCGGAAATAATGAAGGCCGCGATATTCTTGTAGCGCGCCTTCATTATTTTTTAACCCCAGCGCTACAAGAATAAATCTAGTGCTATTTTCTTGCAATTTTTCAGCTTTTTGACATTTTGTGTGCAGTTTAAAAGTTGCTAGAGTTATAGGTATAGTCAAAGCATGCTTTGTGAATCCACCATTTGATAAAATGACTTTCAAAATTCATTTAACAAAAACAAACCTATGGCTTAAAATTCAAAATTTGTAAAGCAAGCTCAAAATTTCAAATAAACACTAAACAAAATTTCCCAAAAGGAGGGCAAAATCAAAATAAAGTAAATGAAAGCCTTGAAAGAAAATGTAAATCAAACAAAAAATGAAGAAACAAATTACTGACTTAACATCTGGCTCCAGCTGTGGGATGAAGACCTCCCTGCGAGGCTTCAAGAACCTGTAGACCAGTGCCTTCTGTCCTCTAACTTAGCTATCTGCAAACTTCCATTGGGCTATGGAGTCTTTATTCTATCTCACTCACACCGGTATGTACAATGAAAATCAACTCTCTCTCTCTGAGGAACCTTCCATCCACTGAATCAAATCGAAATCCCATTTCCAATGTAACCAAGAAAGAATTTGATCAACCCACCAAAACTTGTTTCCAACTCCAAATATATATATAATCAGAAATAGTGGAAAACATGAAAAGTAGATATTTAACAACTTATACCCACTTTCATCAAATAGTGTCTCTGAAATAACAGATTTATAACTTGGTATTGACACTAAATAATCTGCTACTGGATCATAAAAACTTCCATAAATTACCCCTTCCTGCTGTGGCTGTTCAAAAGAACATTTTCTTCCATGAATATAAATCAGGCATTGGCGAAAAAGAATATCAGGATCAGCCTAAATTTGCTCTGTAAATTTTTGAATAGTATCACCAATAATGTCAACACTTTGAACCTCCTTTTCCATACTGGCTTTAAATAAATGACTATCAGGCATTGGCTTTTGCTGTTCAAGAATAATAAACTGAATGCATTCTTGAATCTGCTGATCAGATTGTAACATATCACACTTCTCACAGATTTATGGGTCTTTCTTTTCAATTTCATCCTCATATTTATTAAAAATTAGAGCATCTTCATAATGATTTTGAACAGCAGATTTATCATAACCATGAATGTAAGCAACTTCTGAAAAATTTTGAACAGCCTGGCCTTCATCAAATTTAGTATCAAAACCAAAAGGAATAGAGTCTAATTCATCACAGAATTCTTGACTTGCAATCCTAATCTCTTCATCATAGCAAGGAGTATTCTGAGGAATTTCTAATGATGATGCTAAAGGTTCATCTTTTCCTTCAATACAAAACTGATCTTTAACACAACACTGATTTTCAAAAGTTTGTTGAACTAGAGACTGATCTTCAAAAGGATTAGCATTCAAACTGCTATTAAGGCTGTTGAAATCATTATGAGAATGTTTCAAACTATCTTTATTGATCTCATCACTTGGACAATCCTCAAACTGACCTAAAACAACAACCTGGTTATCACAATGATCATAGCATTCTTCCTTGACAGCAGTATCTAAAAATGTTACCTTCTCATCTTCAACAAATTCTGAAACTTCAACTTCTTCATGACATGTTTTGAACTCTTGACTACACTCATCATCATGGTTTTTTGAATCAGAAATTTTATTATAAACCTCAGTCTTCTCACAACAATCTTTTAAAAAGAGTTCAGCTCAGAATAGATACTTACAATGTTTCCGAAAACATGTGTGGAATTCTTTTAGTGAGGAGATGCTAGCAGCGGGAAGAGAAAAATACCAATCTCGTGCATCTTGCTCAAGTGAATACATGAACATCTTCATGAGCACATCTTCATGCTGGATATTTAACTGGGCCATACATTGATGAAATTTGATGAGGTGATTTGATGGACTATCCTCTTTTCTTTCTCTAAACCGTGGAAGACAATCTCCCCAAACATCCATAATAGGTACTGGATTTGGAAAACCTGGAATATCAGAAAAATTTAAAGGTGCAAACCTTCGAGCCACAATAGCTTCCATGGACATCGGTCTCTGCATGTTGAAATAGTGGAGTTGCCAATCAATTTGTCAAGATAGATTTTGTTTCTTCTACTCAGAAAGAGAAAGGTGTGACAATGGTTCAAATTAATCAAGGCTGTATAAAGCTAGGGATGGCTGAAACCTTCTAATTCTTCTAGCAGCCACTGTGTCAAATCTTGGTGAATAATAGCCTTAAAAAATGTTGGTTCAAGTCCACCTCTTAAACCAGGAAAACAGATAAGTATCCCAGGGAATATATGCTTCAGCTTCGTCCCTGGCAACGGCGCCAAAGATGTTTGTGCCAGAAATTGTTTCTAAGGCCAGAGAAACAAGCCAACACACACTCAAATATAAAACTCAATAAAATCAAGGTTTAGGGTTTCTGCAATGTGTTTTTGGTTGTGAACTTTGAAAACAGTCAGGGAATACATTCATAAGTAAGACAACTACTAAATCATAAGCAATAGACAATGAAGATGCATGATATATCAAAAAAGATCCAACAGAAACAGTATTGACGTTCAAACATAAATGATAGGCATTACGAGAATAAAAACATAGACCAGTCAATGAATCTATCAATTTAAGCCACTAAACAGATGAAAAATGAAACCAATACAAACAACTGAAGGATAAAAGTCATATATATCTCATAGTTTCATCAACTACTGCATACAAGAGTTATGTACCTTACTCATAAACAAGTATGGAAACCAACTAAGCTTGAAGACCTCCTGAAAGCTCTCAAAAATCGAACCCAGGCTAATGACTTCTAAAACTCTCTAAATACTACTTTTACAAAAACAGTTAGGTATCAAAAACCCTAACTCTCCTCAACTGATTCGATGGGCTAAAGAAAAGTTTAAAATATTACAAAATGTGAAATTTACCAAAAATAGTAAACCACTTAACTAATGAGCTTCTCAAAAAGATAACTAATAACTAATTTAATAGCTGTCTTAGTTGGTTTTGTTAATTTGCTCAATACATCTCCAAACACCTTCTAATAGTTCCTGGTTGTTTTCATCATGTTTGAGACCTTCCTAATAAGTTCCATGGCTTTGTCATATTCTTTCATGAAGAACTGAACAGCAGCTTTCCTCGAATAGCCTTTTGGCAAAGTTCCAAGCTTTGTGTAACAAGCTGCTCTATTTGTTATGTAACATCATCCAAATCCATTTCCTTTTTATAATGCTGGATAGCAGTCTCAAAATATTTTTTCTTATAATCTGCATTTCCAAGTTCTTTTTCTCCTTGTGCCTCATCTGGAATATCCATTGGTTCTGGCTCTGGCTCTGAAAGATCTTCATCTGCTTTTCTTCTCTTTGGTGCTGCATGCGCCTGTTCTGAATGTCTCTTTTTGGCTGTTCTCATGGGGCTTGAAAGCCTATCTGCAGAGTCTACCATTGAATGATCTCCATTATCAGGATCACCTTTGTTGTCCTCTTTCAAGTCACCCCTTTCTACAGATTTTTTTTCCTTCAAGCATGCTTTGATCACAACTAAGATGCCTTATGCCAATATCCCGTGCAGCTCCAGACGAAGGATCATTCTCAGCAATCAGTCCAACGTGACTATTCAATCTCTCAAGCACATCATCTGCAGCATCGACAGGGGAACTGGAGACCACATGGGGGTTTGTTATCCCATTGGCCACATAGTCTGCATCCTCAGACATTGGAGATATTTTTACCTGGGACATGAATTTAGTATTTCCAGGTGGATTATCATTCACCAGATTTGCATCAATGGAACTCAAATTTATCTCAGAGACAGCGCTGGAGATAGAGTTGGTATTGGTAGACCCTAAATAGTTGCTTGTGTTTGCAGTATCAACAGAGGAATTCTCGACAATAATAATGGATCCATCTTTGCTACACATTCTTACAGCTTCTTTGTCTGATATGTCATCAATTGTTTTGTGGGTTGGCAGTCTTGAACCAGAATCTCCTCAGTAGCATGTATGTAATCATAATCCCCAACATCAACCAATGCACTCTTGTCAACATCAACATCTATAGATGCTAATACTTCATTTCTAATGGTAGGTTCAGCATCCGTAGGAAGACTGTAAGCTACAGTAGCCCCAGAGTCAGAAGGCAATTCATTATCAGCATGCAATTCCAACTCAGAAGAAAGAATTTCACGATCTTCAATAGGTGTACATTCTGTCTGCAAAAGGAAACTTTCATTTACAAGCTTCTCACCATTAATGTCATCCTTTTCTGTGTGAAGTGAGGAAGTAAGAGAGCTTAAATCCTACTGTAACCTTGCTCAATTTTTCTGCAACATTTGACAATTCAGTAATGAAAAGATGCTGATGGGGAGGTGCCACTTTCACTAACTTCATCGATACATCCGCAGCATGAGAATATGCAAGTTCTAATAAACCTTTACATGCCAACAAGGATGATAATAATCTAAGCTCTGTTTCAGGAATTCTGAGCAGCAATGTTTTTAATATCATTTCGACCATATTTTTCATAGGCACGTACAAAAGTATTGAAATCTCTACGAGTCCAATTGGAAAATCCCTCCTCCAGTATTGACAACATCCAATTATTTTTGAAGCAATGCTTGATAATAAAAAAATTTGCAATTGTGACATTCCAACTTTCAATATGATTTCCTTTTTAGGAGGCAGACCTTTTTCAACATTTGACTTCAGTCTCCCTAAAAGAAATAGACGAAGAACCTTATGAAGTTGTTGAACCACTTCTCGTTTGTCATTTTCACCTGATATTCGGAACCACTCATCAAAGGTTTCAGCAGAACTAAAAACTTCTGGAAGTAAGAAATTCAGAAGTGACCAGAGCTCATGAAGGTTGTTTTGAAGAGGTGTGCCTGTTATAAGAAGCCTGTAGTTAGTGCTGTAGATCCTCATAGTCTTTGCAAGAAGTGAATTTTTATTCTTTATTCGATGTGCTTCATCAATAATAATGTACCACCAGCTGAAACGTTTAAGTGCAGTCTTTCCTTTAATCGCCATTTCAAAACTAGTAACACATATATCAAATTTTCCAGGTGCCAAAAGGTTTTCACATATATGAATCCTTTCTTCTTGATTCCCAAGAAAATTTACTGCACAAAAAATAGGGCAGAAACGCCGAATCTCATTTATCCAGTTACCAAGAGTTGATTTTGGTGCTATAACCATATGTGGACCTTTGATCCCTCGAAATTCATATAAATAACCAAGCAGGGAAATTGTTTGCAAGGTTTTTCCAAGCCCCATTTCATCTGCAAGGATTCCATTTATGCCATTTTCATACAACCGAATAAGCCAGTTCAATCCAGCTAGCTGGTAATCTCTCATCTTCTTCCTCCTCAGTGACCTTTGTTTGAAGCCGACCTCTGCCCCTGGGTTTTTTCTCTTTTACTGCATTTCCCGATACATCTATTTTGATGGCATCTGCGATTAACTCCTTAGATGCAGGATTCACGGAAATGACAGTTTTTAAAAGTTTCCTGATCCAGCTGACTTGCAACATTACCAGAAAATATTTCCCCAGTCTACCCAAACCTTCGACGCAACCTACGTGCCTCAGTAACCAGTACCTAGGGTAAGTTGTCCAGCACAGCATCTAAGGATGTCAACAGAACCTCTTTAATGCTCCACTATAGTTGCTTTAAACCAGACTTTGAGCTGTTTAATGGCTGAACAGGTGTCTTTCAGGGTCGAATTAAACTCCAGGTGTCAAGCTGAAGAAGCTCTAGTTTCCCGTTAGCCTTCATAACCTTGTCTCTCTTCTACAGCGACACAATCCGATTTTTAAGCAATTAATGGTTACCCCACGAACTCTTTTACCTTTGACAGTGTATATAAATGACAAATCATGCCACGTTAAAACGAAATTCGCTGCTAACTGTCAAACCAAACCGGCTCAGGAGTAATAATGGCCCTGATTTGCTTCACGACTTAGAACGACCTGGAATAATGATAACTCTGAAACTTCCACGTAGCAAACCACTTACAACAAGAGATTAGTCACTCACCGTTTGTAATCATGACGAAAATCTGCTAAAAAATCAGAAATAATGAAGGCCGCAATATTCTTGTAGCGCGCCTTCGTTGTTTTTTAACCCCAGCGCTACAAGAATAAATCTAGTGCTATTTTCTTGCAATTTTTCAGCTTTTTGACATTTTGTGTGCAGTTTAAAAGTTTCTAGAGTTATAGGTATAGTCAAAGCATGCTTTGTGAATCCACCATTTGATAAAATGACTTTCAAAATTCATTTAACAAAAACAAACCTATGGCTTAAAATTCAAAATTTGTAAAGCAAGCTCAAAATTTCAAATAAACACTAAACAAAATTTCCCAAAAGGAGGGCAAAATCAAAATAAAGTAAATGAAAGCCTTGAAAGAAAATGTAAATCAAACAAAAAATGAAGAAACAAATTACTGACTTAACATCTGGCTCCAGTTGCGGGATGAAGACCTCCCTGCGAGGCTTCAAGAACCTGTAGACCAGTGCCTTCTGTCCTCTAACTTAGCTATCTGCAAACTTCCATTGGGCTATGGAGTCTTTATTCTATCTCACTCACACCGGTATGTACAATGAAAATCAACTCTCTCTCTCTGAGGAACCTTCCATCTACTTAATCAAATCGAAATCCCATTTCCAATGTAACCAAGAAAGAATTTGATCAACCCACCAAAACTTGTTTCCAACTCCAAATATATATATAATCAAAAATAGTGGAAAACATGAAAAGCAGAGATTTAACAACTTATACCCACTTTCATCAAATAGTGTCTCTGAAATAACAGAATTATAACTTGGTATTGACACTAAATAATCTGCTACTGGATCATAAAAACTTCCATAAATTACCCCTTCCTGCTGTGGCTGTTCAAAAGAACATTTTTTTCCATGAATATAAATCAGGCATTGGCGGAAAAGAATATCAGGATCAGCCTAAATTTGCTCTGTAAATTTTTGAATAGTATCACCAATAATGTCAACACTTTGAACCTCCTTTTCCATACTGGCTTTAAATAA
>LPNX010538758.1:13326-127781 GCA_001517045.1 Pseudotsuga menziesii
CCACAGATGAGGCCACATGTGTGAGTCTGGATGTAGGTAAGCTCATCCTCTAGGTCTGACAGGAGCCTGAGCTAGGTTTGGGAAGCCCACTGATGGTGTAAGCTTTAGTCTTTACCTCAATCAAATCACCGGACCAATGAGAGCTCTCCATCTCATCTTTAGCTGGAGATGACATGTCTGATAACTGATAATAAATTAATTGCTCTCTTAATGATGACTGAAGATGAGTTATGATAACTCCAATCATCATAAGTGTTCCATGAGATGTCATTTAGCCTTTTTATTTTATTAAATTTGATTTAATTTGGAGAGTTTTAGTTTTCTCCAAAATAATCATTTTTTTTTAATAAAAATCATTTTTTTACTAAAAAATATTTTTTACTCAAAACTGACTTTTTTGAGTAAAAAGGCATTATGTGTCCGATTGCTGATCTGAAAGTTGGTTCTGATTGGCTAGCTGATCAAGAATGATTTTTGGCTTAAGGTTAGAGCCTTCAATCACTGAATTCTGAGTCCGGATCACGAACGGGTTTTTTCCATTTAATTTATGGACAAATTAACCCAAAAAACTTAGGAAAAGTAATTAAAAAATTAAAAAATAATTTTTCACTGTTCGAAAAAGATTTTTTCGAAATTTTTTTATGTGTCCAGATGACTTAGGACATGACCATGATCTATCTAAATAATGTCGAGTAGGCTTATAACACTCAGTTGGGCTCTAATAACCCCCCAAGGCCCAGAATTCAACATCGGGCATTCCAGCGTTGGAGGAAGCGGGAGAAAACCTCGTCAATTATACTCGGCTGAAGGCAAAGCATAATTGTCAGGGGCAAAAAACTCCCTGGAATACCCTATTTGAGATTCTACGTCTTAGGAGACCGAACCACTCAAAAATATCCTACTAGCACATTTTATTACAAACCCCGCGGGGCCATGGTCAAAATTATTCAAATAAAAAAGTGACTAGCCAATATTGGCCAGACAAGCAGACGGATCAACTGATACACTGGAATCAGACTTTGAACAAGTCTGTCAACTGGCGGCTCCTCGGGTAACCCAACTTATGGTAAAAAAAGTTGGATAACATATAGTGAATTTTGGGAGTTGAACAATCCACTGAAATTCTTCTCAGCCATGTCCCAGTCTGAAGTATGTATACACTGTACAGTGAAGTGGAGCATTAACACTGAGACCTTATTGGTGATGTTGTTCAAACATCTATTGATGATGTATACTTCTTGATATTCCTTGATTATGAGAACATCAACAATCTGAGTTTTGAAGTTACTTACAGTCTTACATACACAGTCAAGGTATGAGTTTTGACATGTAAGACCACTGAAAGAAAAATGAATGTTGGATGACATTTAATGATGCAAACCTTACTGTAATATGATATGATGATGAACAGCAGTTAAGTATACAAGCAGTATTTGGATACAGTATACCTTATGATGATGTACAGTACAGTGTTCTGCATTTCTATTATGATATATTATGTATACCCTATGACTATGATGCACTAATGATGATGCCCTAGTTGCACATACAGTGGCATGCACGAAATAATGATAATGTGTGAACAATAAGCGAAGTAAGTAGTAATGATGCAGTGTATACAGTGGTAACATATAAACAGTGACATAGGTGCATGAGTACATACAATGGTGTATTGATAAGGATGATGATGCCTTATACATTATGATGCAAATTCTGTGATGAAGATGCAAGCTTGCTTGCTGACACTCTAAGGATGATGGTAATATAAGAAGTACAATTGTATGAACAAGTGAAGCATGCAGGTGCTTACCTTTTGATTATGATTGATGACAAGTTGTAGTGCAGAGATTGACCAACAATGATGAGCAGAGATAGACCAACAATGATGAGCAAAGATTAACCAGCGGTATTGAGCAGAGATTGATCAGCAGCAGAGCAGATTGATGAGCAGCAGTATTGATAAGTAGAATGATGAGCAGCAGTGTTGATGAGCATATTGACAAGCAGAGGTTGATGAGCAGAGATGGTTGATCATCAGATTGATGACAATCAGAGATTGGCATCAAGCTTGCAAGTAGTGACTTGCACTTGAGGATTGGACTCCTCAACCCTTCTTAGTTGGAGCTATGAAAACCAGGTTGAGTCCTGTTATGAGAGTCGGTGCTCTTTTTATCAATTGGTGCTAATTGTAATCGAGAAGATTGTAGTCTTCCGTGTACAATAAATAAATATCAAAATTACAAATATTCTTGTGTCTCTTGATGTGATGATTGTATGGTTGATTTAGCTGATGCATTTGATTATGTAATTCATGACATAATGATTGATATACTTTGAATGATTAAAATAAGGTAAAAATGTTTAAATTGCTCACACACTGATTCACCCCCCCAGTGTGGCCATTGTGTCCAATAGTTTCCCCACCTTGTTAGTACACCTTGGTCTTGTGAGTAAAGGGGTTGTCTTCCCACTTTGATGTGACCCCTCTTGCTGACTTGTGGTCTTGTGTGAACCCCTTGTTGGTCCTAATTATAGCGCCCCCTTTTCAATGACCTTAACCGTCTTTGTTATGATGACTTAACTTTATTGTTTTATCTTGTATGATGTTTTGACCATTGGTACCCTATCTTAAGTCTGTTAGAAAGCAGCAACAAGGAAGGTATTCTAGCATTGCATGTGTCCTTGCATGCTAGAGATACATTAAACTGGAAGCCAAATCTATTAAAGTGATTTTCCTAAGTTTTGACTTGAGAAAATACTTTAATTATTCTAATTTGATTTTGACTTTAATGGAATCACTTTATTAAAGTGAAAAGTGAAATATTTAAGTGAAGGCTAATCTAATCTTGGCCATTGATTCTCACTGGAGGATCTCATCCATAGATCCATAGTGAGGGTTAGGGTTCTCGCTTCGCCAATAAAGTTAAAAGGAGGTTTGGTGGAGAGGACACGTACACAAACAGAATACAGATAGAGAGAAGTCAGACTAAGGAGTTTGCAAAAAAAAATGGAGGAGCAACTGCACGACAGATTCACCAGTCCAAACAGAGACCATACAGATTGCACAGAGGAGCAACGTCATACGCAGCAATGGGTATCGTACAACTGTCATACAGAGCGTACGGATCTATACTGCTGACGTCGACCACCGTACAGATTTCGTACAGTAGGTCATACTGCTAACGTAGGGCCATCCAGCTGGGTCGTACAGCTGCGCAGAGCAGCAATGCTTTACTGCTGGGTTGCTCGGTGGTTTTGCTGAGGTTTTCAGTTTGCTAGGTTGGGTGTATTTTACCTGCTGGTTGTAAAAGTTCCATATCTTGATAATATAAATTCCATATCTAACTGCTACACTGGTTTTCCCATATTGAGTTTTTCCGGGGGGTTTCCATACCCAAAATAATAGTGTCTATATTGTGATGTGATGTTGTGAATGTTTCTCAGTTTTTATATTCCGCTGCATACTAATAAAGAAGTTCATGTGTGGTTATTTGAGTATACAAATTAAATATACTATTTAGCCCTAGTTTGAGCTTTAAAGGAAAATTTACATGGTATCAGAGCTCTGGTGAGCTAAATCTGAGAGATTTGCAGCAGCAATGATAAATCAAGGGCAGATCTATTGAAGACATGAACCTAGTTCAAATCTAGAGTTTGACAGGTACACTTCAATATGGTCGTGCAATTGAGAGTCGAGGATAGATTCCAGGGGGCTCAGAACTTTCCTACATGGAAAGAAAGGTCACAAGGTTCCTGGATGTCAGTGATGCAGAGGAGCTTGAAAGAAGATTGATTCCAAAACCATGTTGATTATCCTGGATGGAGTGAAGGACCACATAGTCACTCATCTTTTCGAGAAGAAGACCGCATCTAAGATGTGGAAGGCTTTGGAAAGTTTGTACCAAAGCAAGAACGAGAATCGAAAGATGGTGTTGCAAGAGAGAATGCGTAGTACCAGGATGGCCAAGGGAGAAGGAGTGGTGCCTTATCTCACAAGGCTCACAGAGATCATAGACAAACTCGGAGCTGTTGGCTCTAAGACTAAGGATGAGGAGCTAGTTCGTATAGCTCTCAATGGCTTCTCTAAGCCATGGGACACCTTTGTCAAGGGTATTGTGGCTAGGGAGAAGCTCCCTAATTGGCAGTGATTGTGGGATGACTTTGTGCAGGAGGAGACCCGCATGGGTCAAGGATCAGGCTCATACAGCAGTGCCCCACAGATTGTGGCTGAGGAGGCTCTAGCCCTGACAAGGAAGAGAAAGGGTAAGGCAAAGAGGAAGAAGGGTGGTAAGAAGAACCTTGACATGTCAAAGGTCAAGTGTTTTATCTGCCACAAGCAGGGACACTTTTCCTCCCAGTTTCCAGACAAGAAGAAAAAGAGCAACACTCAGATGGTCGGATCTGCAGAGGTGGTGGAGTTCAGCAGGAACTTCGATGAGGAGTTTTGTTTGATAGCTTACATGGCAAGCACCACAGGTAGCAGTATCTGGTACATCGACAGTGGAGCATCTAGTCATATGACTGGACAGAAAAAGGTTCTTCAAGGACTTGCAGGAGGGTGGAACAGGTATCCACATTGCATTGGGTGATGATGCGCGTTATCAGGCGCAAGGAGTTGGCACTCTTTCATTTCAGAGGGAGTCTGGCAAACCCCTCAATTTTGCCAATGTGTTATATGTTCCGGGGTTGACCAAGAACCTCATATCAGTCTCCACTTTGGAGGACAAGAGATTTCAGGTGAAGTTTCGAGACCATAGAGTATATATCAAGCCGAAGGGGTCAGATAGGAGCTTGCATTGGGTGATTGGGATCAGGAGCGGGAAGGTGTATAGACTACACTTTGAGCCTGCAAAGGCTCTAGTCAGCAGCAACACCAGTCAAGGTGAGTTGTGGCATAGGAGGATGGCACACTTACACCATAGAGCATTGAGGCACTTGAGACAAGCAGCCGTTCGAGTTCCTCAGGTATAGGAGGAGAAGCATAACCACTGCAAGGGTTGTGCGTTGGGGAAGAACATCAGGACGCCTTTCCCACAGAGTGAGCACAAGTCTAAGGAGCCCTTGGACTTAGTGCATTCGGATGTTTGCATACCCATGAGTGTCCAATCTTTCAGTGGTTACAGTTACTGTGTCACCTTCAATGATGACTATTCCAGGAAGACCTGGATCTATTTCCTGAAAGCCAAGTCAGAGGTCTTTGAGAGGTTTTGGGAGTTCAAGACTCTCGTTTAGAACCAAAAAGGAAGAAAGATCCGTGTTTTGAGAACGGACAATGGGGGAGAGTACACCTCCAATGAGTTCTTCGAGTATTGTTCGACATAGGGGATCAAGAAGGAGCACACCATGCCTCATACGCCACAGCAAAATGGAGTGGCAGAGAGAAAGAACGGGACTATGGTAGGAGCGGCCAAGGCCATGCTATTTGATCAAGGATTACCACTATTCATTTGGGACGAGGCATACAGGACTGCAGTGTACATTTAGAACAAGTGTCCCCACACACCTTTGGGGAGGAAGACACCTGAGGAGGTCTTCACAGGCACTAGGCCAGATGTGATTCACACTCGCATATTTGGGAGTGTCTTCTATTGTCACATTCATTCTGACACTAGGAAGAAGCTGGACCCTTCTGGAGAGAAGGGGTTACTTATTGGATACAATGAGACTTCAAAGGCATACAGAGTATACATTCCTGCTCGCAATAGGATCATTGTGAGCAGGGATGTCCAGTTTGATGAGGACAAGGCCTTGCGGAGATCTATGGACTTACCAACAGAGCAGCAGCCAGCAGAGGACATGGGGGTCAAGTTGGAGGAGCCAGATGTACAGGTACAAGTACAGACACAAGGCACGGGTTCTAGTAGTCAGAGGGAATCAGGTGGACAGGATCCTTCAGTCATTGACTTGGAAGATGAGATACAGCAGGAGACGGATATCCAACAGCCGCAGCAGGCAGACACTAGGCCAAGGCCTAAGTGGTTTAGGTCCACAGTTCAGGATTCCAAGCAGGTGGATCCTCCACAGAGCTCCATGAGACGAAGAAAACCACCAAAGAGACTTAGTTATATGGAACTGGTGACAGAGTTGATCAACTCTGAACCTTCCAGCTTCGAGGAGGCTACACAACATGATGTATGGCAAGAAGCCATGGTTGAGGAGTATAACTCAATCATGAAGAATCAGGTATGGGAGGTTGTGTCAAGGCCTCAAGGGAAAAAGGTGGTGGGATCCAGATGGATCTACAAGGTTAAGCATGCAGCAGACGAAAACGTGGAGAAGTATAAGGCACGCTTCGTGGCTAAGGGGTTTCACAAAAGGAAGGTATTGAATATAAGGAGATATTCGCCCTTGTTGCAAGGTATTCTTCTATTCGAACCATTATCTCATTAACAGCAAAGATGGGTTGGTATGTCCATCAGATGGACGTCAAGACTGCCTTCCTCAACGGAGTGATAGAGGAGGAGGTATATATTGAGCAACCAGAGGGGTTTGATGTGGAGAACAGGGAGACACGTGTATACAAGCTGCACATAGCTCTTTATGGGCTCAAGTAGGCACCTCGAGCATGGTACTTGAGGATAGATAGTTATCTACAGGAGATGGGATTTCAGCAGAGTGAGGCTGACCACAACTTGTACTTCTTGACAAGTGAGGTGCCTCTCATTCTGGTCTTATATGTAGATGATCTCTTTTTTCCAGGAGATGAGAGGTTGATTAGTGACTGCAAGTCCAACCTTGTAGTTGAGTTTGAGATGAAAGACCTTGGGTTGATGCATTACTTCCTAGGCTTGGAAGTTTGGCAGAAAGATGGGTGCTTCTTCATTGGATAGGGGAAGTATGCAATGGAGATCCTGAAGAGATTTAGGATGGTGGATTGCAATCCTATGGCCATACCTCTAGTTTCCAACTGGAGTAAGATTGATGCATCAAGGTCAGACGAATTTGATCCTACCTTGTATTGTCAGCTTTTCGGATCACTTATGTCTCCGATCAACACATGGCCAGACATTAGCTTTGCAGTCAACTATTTGAGCCAATTCAAGGTGGACCCTAGAAGAGTGCAATGGACAGCTGTGAAGCACATACTTTGCTACATCAGAGGTACAGTGGAGTATGGATTGGTTTATGAGCACAGGGAGATTGTACAGTTAGCAGGCTTCACAGACGCTGACTGGGAAGGATGTGTAGAGGACCGGAAGAGTACTTCAGGTTGATGTTCCAGCATTGGATCAAGGGTTGTTTCTTGGTTCAACGGTAAGAAAAAGTCAGTTGCATTGAGCTTGCCCCTGGTTGAGTATATGGCAGCCGGTTTGGTTGCTTGTGAGGGTATGTGGATGCAGAAGTTACTTTCAGGGTTGTTCGAGTGTGAGCTAGAGGCTACAGTAGTTCACTCTGACAATCTGAGTGGTATCATGCTATCTGAAAATCCAGTGTTCCATGACCAAAGCAAACACATAGGCATCAAGTACCACTTCTTGGGAGATTGTGTTCAGAGAGGAACCATTCGGTTGGAATACATACAAACAGATGAGCAGGTGGCAGAAATTTTCACTAAGGCACTTTGCAAACATAGTTTTGTGAAGTTCAGAGACAAGTTGGGGTTGTTACTGAATCCCTTCCTCGTTGAGAGGAAGTGTTAGAAAGCAGCAACAAGGAAGGTCTTCTAGCATTGCATGTGTTCTTGCATGCTAGAGAGACATTAAACTGGAATCCAAATCTATTAAAGTGATTTTCCTAAGTTTTGACTTTGGAAAATACTTTAATTATTCTAATTTGATTTTGACTTTAATGGAATAACTTTATTAAAGTGAAAAGTGAAATATTTAAGTGATGGCTAATCTAATCTTGGCCATTGATTCTCACTGGAGGATCTCATCCATAGATCCATAGTGAGGGTTAGGGCTTTTGCTTAGCCAATAAAGTTAAAAGGAGATTTGGTGGAGAGGACACGTACACAGACAAGATACAGACAGAGAGAAATCAAATGGAAGAGTTTGCAGAAAAGACGGTGAAGCAGTTGCACGACAGGTTCACCAGTCCGAACAGAGACCGTACAGATCGCACAGAGGAGCAGCGTCACACGCAGCAAGGGTATCATACAACTGTCGTACATACCGTACGGATCTATAGTGTTGACTTCAACAACCATACGGATTCAGTACAGTAGGCCATACTACTGATGCAGGGTCGTACAGTTGGGTCGTACAGCTGCGCAGAGCAGCAATGCGTTGTTGTTGGGTTGCTCGGTGATTTTGTTGAGGTTTTCAGTTTGCCAAGTTGGGTGTATTTTACCTGCTGGTTGTAGAAGTTCCATATCTTGATAATATAAATTCCATATCTGACTACTGCATCGGTTTTCCCATCTTGGGTTTTTCTGGGGGTTTCCATACCCAAAATAATAGTGTCTATATTGTGATGTGATGTTGTGAATGTTTCTTAGTTTTTATATTCCACTGCATACTAGTAAAGAAGTTCATGTGTGGTTATTTCAGTAAACAAATTACATATATTGTTTAGCCCTAGTTTGAGCTTTAAAGGAAAATTTACAAAGTCAACATAATATTATTTCATGTTTTATTTTTGGTAAGACTTCTAAAAGTTAGGGCGTCTTGAATAACCCTCAAGTCTTAAGGTTGATCCTTCTAGAAGACACTTGAAGCCTCTAAATAAAGTACTAGCTCTCATTATGACATCATGAAAACAGACAAAATCTGAGATCTTCTTACACGTATTTGATCTAGGGTTTGTTGTTGCTCTCTTTGACTTCACGTTTAGGGTTTCGAGCATCTCTAAAGGTGACGCCAAGGGTTGGTTAAGGATTCTTCTTTTCATTTGAATCGTCTACCTCTATCCAAAGGCTGCTAGGGTAGCCGCTGCTGCTGTTGATCGCTGCTAGGAGACCGTGAGCTAGTTAAAGCTGCCATGAGCCTGTTTTTACTGGGTTGTAGCCATTGTTGATATGTTTGAGCTGCTAACTGTTGGTTCGTGACTATTTGAGCTGCCAACTGCTGAGTCGTGACTGTTTGTAGCCCCCTAGGGCTAGGCCGTGATTGTTCTGAGGTTTGTTCAGTTTATTGTGAGCCTGCTAGGCTGGTTCGTGATCTCTGTGAGCCATCTAGGGCTGGTTTGTGACCACTAAGGCTGAGTTGTGACCTCTGTGAGCCATCTAAGGTTGGGTCGTGACCCCTATGAACCATATAGAGCTAGGTTGTGTGACCTCTAAGGTTGGGTTGTGACCTCTAAGACTAGGTTGTGACCTCTGTGAGCCATCTAAGGATGGATTGTGACCTCCGTGAGCCATCTAGGGTTGGGTTGTGACTATTCTAAGGTATGTTCAATGGTTTGTATACTTGTCAGTGTCCACTTGTTAATGTCTTGAGGTCTAATTTGTGAGGTGTGTCCCTACCGGTACCTACCATGATCGACTGAAACTGTTTATAAGATGACTTTGCCTCTCTCAGCTTCCTTGAGGCTGCTACTGTTGTGTTTGAACTTTGAAGGTGTCTTTGTCTTTGTGAAGGTGTTTCTATAGTATTAGGTTGTTAGTGTATGGTTTAAGGCTGCCTCTACACACTTGAAAGGCGATGCTATTTTATTGATGTATGATTGTCCTAATGACTATCATTTATTGCAGCAAGAGTTTGAAGTTTCCATCCTCATTTGTGGACTGTTTTGGCTAACACCGGAGATATGTACTTGTCTAACTCTACCCTACAACAACCTATCTATCTCTCTCTCAGGTATGTCCATTGTTCCATTAGTGGCTTGTCTCATAACATACAAAGTCTGATCTGAAAATTTTGAGTATAAGGAAGGTCTAAACCAACATTGCTTTCTCCTTTACTAATGCTAGTTGTTAGTGTTGTGTAACTTATTCATTAGTTTAATAATGTTGTTATTTATTGTTCTTGTATCCTTCCAGTTTAATACAAGTACCTTCGGGAGTGTTAAAGTTGAAAGAGATGAAAATTATATTTAAATTTATCTTACCTTGTCAATGTTGTATTTTTTACTTCGGTACTATGTTCATTTGATTTGCATTAAAGCACGAATTTGTTAATTTGTTGAAAAAACTTAATTACCCTAAAACTTTAACATGGTATCAAAGTTGAGGTCTTGTAGCTAACTCTGATTTTGCATCCTATCAAAGTCTACATAGATCCTAAGGTAAGGTTTTTGTACTAACCAACTTGATCTCAGAAGTTTATTGGCAAAAGTTCATCAAGTTGGTGTTATCACACATAGTAGTCGGGCTACCATATTCTATTTTTCAGACTTCAGTACACTTTTTCAACCAGCTCCCTTACATATGAGATGCTGAGATGAGCATCTATGATGGATCATTATTTGATGATGGACTATAGTACTCTCCCATGCCATGACAGAGTCTCAGGACACTCAGATTTGAGGATTGATGTAGTCATTTAGTCATTTGCAGAGCAGTCAGTAGTGCCCCGAGTTGCATCAGTAGTTTATCATTGGACAAATGTTGGTTCAAATTGATTATTTACAAGTATATGACTCAACAAATATTATCTTGTGTTATGGTTATCATTGCTTTTATATTCATTCTTGTGACATGTCTTCGCATCTAGTGTCATGATCTGGCGGTCATATAAATATGTGGACTTGGATGTATTGATATTATGTATGTATGTCCCTACTTAGACCTGGAATTTCTTGACCCATACTCATTGGTTTTACTCTCCTTTGAGAGAATAGAGGTGATCATTCCCACCATACTTTGGCTTGCTAGTGTTAGTTTCATTGTTCACTATCTCCACCCATCCATTTCCTTCCAGTTATGTTTTCAGCCCGACCTACTACTTGACTTGTGGCATGGAGGACCTTTCCCCACTAGAGCCTCTTTGTTGGACAAGCTTCCCTGTTTATTTGTGTCTCGGCTCTGAGTTGCCTAGGTTGTTTTGGCTAAACCTGAAGCAAATAACGCTGCCATCAATACAATGTATCTGGAAATGAAATGAATATCTTATGAAAAAGCCCATTCATGAAAAGTAGTGTTTTTAAACATACATGAATGCAAGGCAAGCCTAGTGAAATTGGCTGTGAAGTATATTGAAATGAATACCTTAAAACACTCATGAAAAGTAGTGTTTTTAAACATACTCGAATGCATGAAGTCTCAATAATAAAAATCCGTGTAATAAATGCTGGACCAAGGCTATGGCAATTCGAAGGCCCAAAAAGCAATGGTTCTTAAAAAGTTATATCTAAAGATTGTTGGCTTCACTTGTATTTGATTTGGATTGTGAGCATTTGTCAACGTGAATAAGAACCTCTGAACGTAACTTATCCATTTGTGAGACACTCCCATCCCCTATGTTGTTGCTTGTCCTGCATATGCTAGAGTGAGTATCCCCTTTCCATATCCAAAGTGTCACAGTGTCAAGTTGGTAGTCACCCTTTATCCTAACCATTTGACTTTTAGCCTTCACCCTTCATTAGCAAATTGATTACAACTATAAAGTGAGTATGGTCTTGAAAGTCTGGTCTGAGTTATAGTTAATTAATGAAGCTCTATATTTGGTTGATAGATCGCCAGTGAGATGATTGCTATTTGTTAAAATTGTTATTAGAATGATTTGCAGAGCATGTCTTAACCTTTAAACACTGGCAACAGATGGATGTTAGCCTGGGTTATATTATTGATTATTTTATCATTTACAGATTATTATTTTATCTGTCTCGGCATATTGTATATTATTCTTGATCATGCAGAGATCTGTAGGGTGTATGAGTATGCACCTTAGATGGATTGTGACACCCTGAGTCCAATGAGACAGCTTATTTTCAGCTCCGAGCAGTTACAGTGATGATTTGTCTCAGTGTACCATTCTGGTGCAGTTTTGCCATGTTGAATGGCCTGTCAGAGCAAAGAGGTGATTTGATTGGTTCACCTAGGGCGTTGTATGAGGGGGTGGTCCAGCCACTTGTTTTTACCGTATTCCCCCCCCCCCCAGAGAGCCTGCTGGGCTCAGTTTGACAACGTTGGCACTCTAGAAGGCAGTTTGGGCCATATCACGTTTCCCGAGGCAAATTAAAAAGAATAAAAATGGCTACTTAAGAATTCGATTTGGGCTACTGAGGCAAGGAAATGGCATGGGATGAGTTTTGATGATGAGTGTGATGTCTTCCACTCCTCCAGCAATTTCAGCACTTGGATGGACCCACATCCATCTCTCTAACGTATTTTATTATTTTCTAGAGCTTTTGGAGGCTCACGATTTCCTCAGAGGCACTATTTTGCATTTATAGAATCATATTTATTTTTATTGTGCCATGGGGGCACACTAGGGGAGTTAGTTAACACCCCCTGGACCCACCATGAGCTTTATTTATTTTTTATTGAGTGGGATCCCCTCTCCTAGGGTGATTTGGTCCATTGATTGATCCAAGTACTTTAGGTTGAGCTCATCTCAACCATTGATTAGAACATTTTGATCTTTTAATCTTAGCCACCCATTTGAAAAGTGGTTATGATTTTGGTTCTCTCATTCCTATTTAAAGGAGGGAGCTTCTCATTGTAAAGGGATCTTTGGCTCTTCGATCTGGATAATATAAAAACTATTTTTGTGGAAATTTTTGGATCTCCTTTACATTTGGTGTTCTTTGATGGTGATTGGAAAGTCTATCGCTTCTTAAGGCATTTGAGTATTTGTTGTGAGATCTATGTTTTTTGGGAAACATTATTTTTTCTACAGGAGGGTGACTTCACTTGGGCGTTTTTGCAGAGCTTCCTCAACTCGCTTGTATCAAAGGGTTTTCATTAGTATCATTGTGATCTATGATTTCATCTTGCTATTTTTTTGTAGCATTTGTTCTTTTCTCTTGACGCATCAAATCTAATATGGTTAACGTTTGTTGTGCAGGAGAGAGGGCGCATTGGCTTCCTTGGGAAAATCGATTTACATAGAGGCTTCCTCGAAATCTTCTCAAATTGATCAGGACGACATAGATCATCATCATCAAGGAATCTACGAGTTTATTCAAGTAAGATCTACAGGTTAGTTCTTCTTCACTTGATCTCAATCCATTGGCATCTTCATTTTCATGTTAAAACCCTAATTACAAAAAATATCAAAAAATATTATAGATCAAACCGCTTGATCTTTTGGAAAACCATTTCTAGGTTTTGTAGATCGGGTCAAACCCTAAGCGGGTCCTCCTAGACGTTTTGCTTAGGTGACTCCATTAGGCCCTGTTGCCTCCTAATACACACTTTATGACATAGGAAAGTCAATAACCTGCTATGTGTGTCCTTGGGGGCAAGTGAGAGCTGGGGACCACTGTCACCACAGTCTGCAACTCCTCCGTTTAGGCAAGATCCTAACAGAGCCAAGGGGGGTAGTCCCTACGGAATACTAAGTTCCTAAGTTTATTAACAATTTAGATAGTGGGATCTTTATTAAGGTGTGTAGGCTAAGGTCTTGCATTATCTAAAAGATGACAAGCAGCCAATGCAAATGCAAATTTTCACTTTCAATGACAGTCAAACCATTTAGATTAACAAAACCAGTGCCTATAAATGAAATGGAGTCAAGAAAAATGCAACTTTCAGATGAAATGCAAATGTAGGTTAATTAATCCACAGTTTAAGTGTTTTCTAACCGAATGAGATTACAAATGAAATAAGTTGAAAACTATGCACAATATGCACAGAAATGAATGATTAGCTAAACACTTAGAGCAATGATAGTCAGTTCAGCAATACAAACAAATGAACGTATGAATAGTATCAATCAATTGTACAGTATAAACAATATCCACAAATTATGAACAGGTTATCAATGAGATAAACAAATGTTGTGAAATAATTACAGTTGTTAAACCATTCAACACATGAGATTGCAAAAGCTGAAACAATTACTTGAAATGTAAAAAGAAATCCCTGCTGTGAAATGGAGTGAAATGCTTTGTAGTAACCTGTTTGTAGGACATTTTGTAGTGTCTCTTGGTTTATTTTAATAAATTTTGAGGGTGTCTAAATCTTGATTTAAATCTTAGAACCAGGGATGTGACTACCCCTACCACATATCCTCCAAAGCCAAAGAGGGAATGTTGTTGTGCTCAAAACAGTGGAAACTAGTCCACCTATAGCTCACAGATCAAACCCCGATGCCCCAGCGCTCAACAAGAGGGACGTAAAACGCTTAGAGACCCCCCACGATCTTCTACCTCCTCTAGCCTCCGAGGTCACCGTTTTTAGTCTATGACAGACAATATATGGTGGATGCCTATTACTAAGAGCTTATCCAACCCCCTGTCGTTTCTTGGAATACTCCGAAGAATGATGACCAACTAGAGGAGGAAGGGCTAAACAGCTGTTGGTTTATTTTAGGGGTTTATTTTAAATCTTGTTAATGTTGATGATGTGCAAAGTTTACTTTAAAACAATCAACAGGGTTAACCAAGCGGTGTCCCTTATGGGAGGTGCTGGTACTTGAACCCTGGACCTTGAAAGTAAATGTGTGTAGATTGTAAAGCAAAAGATTGTAGCAGAAATAGAAGTTATCTAATTAAATCCTAAACCCCCTAACCCTTCCGCTTTTCATACCCAACCTGAGTTCCCTAAAGGGAGATAACAGGAAGGGGCAAAGGATACACGGTGGATCTACGGTTGTATATTACTCTCTTTGCAATAAAAACAAAAGCAGAAAATAAATCTAAGCTAAGTGCTTGAAATGAAATGAAAGACTTGAAACTAAACTAAAGCAACTATGCTAACCACACAACAATCTCTTTGAAAGAGAAGGTGGGTAAAAATGGAAAGTCTAGGTCTACTTGCAAGAAAAGCAAACTAGCAACTAGTGAGCTACTCTACCTCTAATCTAATCTACTTATAATAGATTTACAAAGCTTTTGAAATGATTTGAGAATACCCCAAGAGAACTTCTCTTTGAGGTTTACAAAATACCAGAAAACAGAGTAGAGAGAAATGGGGGTTTGGACCCCAGATGGTTCTTGAGGCTTTTCTAGACCAAAACGGGTAGCACTTCCTTTTCTCCTGTTTAAAATTTGCAATAAAACAGCGAGGAATGTTCGCTGGAAATCATAGTATACACTAAAGAAACTTATTAGAAAAGTTAATCCAAAAATCCAAAAACATTTAGGGCAAAAATCTAATTGTAAAAATTCTTGAAATGAGAAGTTTATAAGGCTGGAAAATGAGTTTCCGGCCACCTAAATGGTGTTAAAAGAGTAGATCTGAAGCATTTAACTAATATACTAAGTGTTAGGGCCTTAAAACAAAGGTTTTTGTCACTATACAATGATAAAAACTAAGTTTTAAAACCCCTGTAAACACAGAAGCGAAAATGGAAAACAACAAAATAACCCTTGGAGGAAGATGCTCCTTTATTTTAGATCCCTGCAAATAAACTTATGAGAGCTGCAAAATGTAAGCAAAGAGGTGATTACCGATTAAATCTACCAAAATACTTTGATAAATCTTATTAAAAACTCACAAATGGAAGCAGAAATACTTCTACTTACAAATCTCTCCACAAAATACTTTGTGGAGAGCTATCTAAGCTAATACAAATGCAAATCAAATAAATACACATGCAAGTTACCTCACCAAAAGATGCATGAAATGTAGAAGAAAGCCACCAAGAATTCCTCCAAAGATTACTTGTATTAAGCCCAACTAGGGCAAGATTTGATACACAAAGAGCCTCTAGGGCTTGAGCAAAGCTTGAGCAAAATGAGAGAGTATGAGAAGAAGAGAAGAGAGGAGTGATTCCAGCAGCATAACAATAGCTTGAGAGTCCATCCCTAATGAGGTAGTGAGACCCTCATTTTATAGTTGAGGAAAACCCCAACCTCCTTTCAAATCAATGGCCAAGATCTAGATCTAGATCTAAACCCTCTCTCATCCCTTAGATCTAGGGCATATTGACTTTGCACCCCTCTCAACCAATCAAATGGCTTAGGCGCCTCCTTAATCCATGGCTTGAGTGCTTGATCCATGCCTCAACCATTCTACACCCTTAAATCGGGTTCTTTGACTAGGCGGCCCCTTTAGATTGCTTTTAGGGTTTAAATGTGGGCCCAAAGGCTAGGCGCCACCTTATGGGGGCCCTTTCACACTAGCGCTCCATAAAATGGGGGTTTTTTAAGGCATGCGCCACCTTTAGAGGAGTTTTTAGGGTGAGCCGCCACCTTTAGAGATGTTTTCCACTTAAAATGAGCCATGAAATGGCTAGCCGCCCCCCCAAATGCTTAACCACACTTGAGCGCTCCACTTTAGAAGGGTTTTACCCTTGGACATGGCTCCTCTAATCTAGCGCCTCCCTAAAATGGGGATATAATCTTAGATCTAGGCCAAACTAGAGTGGCTCCCCCTCCTTTGGGGCTTAGACTTAGGCCAAAGTCAAAAGGGTTTAATATTTGCCTAGACTTGCGCTTTAATTCAAAAATTCACCTTGGGTTTTATTTATTTGAAATTTTCTTTATTTTTAACTTAGAAAAATTAAAAATAAATCTTCAAAAATTTATTCCCTGGCCATGGGGGGGTGGAAAAATTTAAATAAAATTTTCCTAGGCCTAGCCAACCCCCAAACAAAATTACCATGGCATTATTTGATTTTTTCCTTAAAATTCAAATAATATGAATTTTTGACTTAGGGAAATCAATTAATTCCCTAGGAAAAATAGACCATGCTTAGCCAAAAATGGTCTATCTCCTCAACCCCTTGTCAGAAAGACATGGGACTCGAAGCAATGACTTAGGGGGTTTCATAGCTTTTTGACTTGCATTCACAACCCCTATTACAAAATGCCATGCTTCAAGCAATCACCTTATTACATCAAAACCTGATTAATTAACCACCAAATGGTGAAGTTAATTAAATCAGAAAAAAAATAATAAAAATACAAAAACCTAACGAAATTCCACAAGACTACAAGAGATGCCTAGCATGGTCACGAATAACATTTTGAACCCTTAGCCACCCCATGGACTTGATTATTAGAACGCCCGTCACCAATTTGGAGGATTTTGAGTGAAAAACCTAAACCAATTAAAATCGTTAAAGAACAAGATTAATTGGAAAGGAAAAAAACACTCAATGAGGGGGCTTCCTTAACAATCAGTTTCATGGTGTGACGTCCATATCATATGACCCACACTAGCACAAGAATTACATTAATTTTCTCACGCAAGGGAGCGGACATTTCATTTACAAAGGGGCCAATTGCCCTGCAGAGTGAAAAATCCCTAGAATTTTCCATGGTACAAATTGTACAATAATGTACATGACGTTGCCACCTAGTCGAAATAGGTGAGCAACATCTGGCTCCAACTAGGGGACATGTATTCGATCATCAGAGAGCGTATGAGAACTCCAGAACCTGCAACCACAGACTCTCACCAATAACCAACATAAGACCTCCAACAAAAACCAATAAATAAACAATAAACAATATAAATAAATGAAATTGCTATACAAATAGCTATACATATATGCATAAACAATAAACGAGTGAAATAATACAAAACTTCAAAGAAATGCAAGGGAAAAGGGTTAGAGATATGTTACAAAAGGGTGTCCCTTTGGACACCATGTTGATTCTATGTGTAGAAAAGTTTGAATTGTTGACCATTCCTTGGAATGTTCAATGGCTCATCGTTCAAGTGATCAAGGTGGAAGAAATTTGGACTTGCTACTGATCTAATCACATAAGGGCCTAACCATAGGCTGTCAAACTTCCCATGTTTCCATGGCTTTTCTCTGCCTTTGTCCCATAACACAACTGTATCCCCCACTTTGAAGTCTCTCTGTCTAGCTGATTTGTCAAAGGTTTTCTTTGTCTTTTCCTAACTTCTAAAGTTTTGGTAATAAGCTTTTCTTCTTATTTCATCCAACTCTACTAACTGATTTATTCTGTTTTGAAGTGCAATTTCCTCTAAGTCAACACCCTGAAGCAACTGATACACTGGAAGAGTAAGGTGAACTGGTAGTTGTGCCTCTAAACCATAAACTAACTCAAACGGACTCTTTCCTGTAGAGGCTTTCTTTGTTATTCTATCAGCCCATAAAGCATACTTAATTTTACTGTCCCAAGACCTTTTGTTTTCCCCCACAATTTTCTTGACTATGGTCATCAGGTTTTTATTACTAGATTATGCTTGACCATTTCCTTGAGGATAATAATCTAATGCATGAGATAAAACTATGCCATACCTTAAACAAAATGCAGACATTTCAGCTGAACAAAAGGCTTTAGCATTATCTGTTACTATCTTTGAAGGCACTCCAAATCTTGTTATTATCCTATCTTCAAGAAAATCCATGACTACTTTTTCAGTTGTTGATTTAGTGGGAATGGCCTCTACCCATTTAGTGAAGTAATTTGTAGTTGTTATAATCCATGCAAAACCATTACTTGAATTATCCTTAAACTTCCCTATGAAGTCTAAACCCCACTGCTGAAAAGGTGCCTCTACAACAACTGGCTGAAGGGGAAGGGCAGCTAACTTCTGTTTTCTAGTGAACAACTGACAAGGTTCACACCTCCTTACAAACTAATGTACATCTGAAAAGAAGGTGGGCCAATAATAACCTGCTCTAAGAATCTTATGAGTAGTAATTCTAGCAGCAAAATGATCACCACAAAATCCACTATGAAAATCATCCACAAGTTTTTTAGATTCAACTTCATCCACACATCTAAGGATAATACCATCTGGATTCCTCCATCCTAAACCATCTTTAATCAAGACATACTTGGATGCTTTAAGCCTTAAGGATCTTCTTTTATGACCAATAAGGTGACTTGGGCATGTTAGATTCTTAAGATAGAAAATAATATCTAAATAACAATCAACCTGCTCAAGCTTTAACAAATCTGGGGATGACTCTGGAACATCAATTTGACACACCATATTCTAATAATCCAAACCTAAATCCTTCTCATTATTTTCTGCTAACATTTTAGCCAAACCTTGTCCCTTGATCAATTTTGTGGGTTTAATTTCTAAGTCATATTCTTGAATTTTAGCCACCCACCTACCTCTTGGACCTAGACCCTCTTCTTGAGTCAACACATCTTTAATTGTTGAACTAGGAACATACCCAATTACTTTGGCATACCCAATAAATGTTCTGAAATGTTTAAGGGATTTTACCGAAGCATATGCTAGCTTTTCCACCATGTGATATTTTAATTCTGAATCTCTTAAAATTTTACTCATGCATGCTATTGGTTGCTCTTGGCCTTGGTCATTTTTCTGTAGCAAGACACCAAGAAGGGTATCTTTAGATGCAAAGGAAAAAATGTAGAAGTCCTTAGAATAATCTGGACTTGTCAAAACAGGAGCTTGGGCACATGCACCTTTAATCTGTTGGAAGGCCCTTTTACGTGTTTCATCCCATTGAAACTTAACATCATTTCTAAGCAACTTGTTCAAAGGCTTAGTTACTTCTGCTAGATTAGGAATAAATCTCCTAAGAAAATTGATTGTTCTAAAGAAGGATTGAAGTCCCTTCTTATTATGCGGCAAGGGGATCTTGGCAATGGCTGCAATTATTTCTGGATCTATTTTCACACCATCTTTACAAATTATGTGACCCAACAACTTCCCCTCTGTTACCCCAAACACTGACTTAGTTGGATTTAATGAAATTGTGAATTCTCTACATCTTTCAAAAACCTGTCTTAAGTGCCCTATGTGACTTTTCCCATCCTTAGCAAAAACTGTTAAATCATCCTGATAAATTTCAATAATCCTTCCAATTAAAACCTCTAAAAGCATAACCCATAGCTCTCTGAAAAGTAGCTCCAGCATTGAATAAACCAAAAGGCATCCTTAGATATTCAAAAGTTCTCCATGGAGTAATAAATGTGGTTTTATGCCTATCTTCTTCTCTAACTCTGACTTGGTTATAACCAGAAAAACCATCAAGCATTGAAATCATACCAGAGCCTGTTACTCTTTGTAATAAAGTTTCCATCTTAGGGAGGGGATAGTTATCTTTTTTGCACACAATATTTAGATTTCTGAAGTCCACACACAGCCTTATCTGACCAGTCTTCTTCCTAACCACCACCAAATTTGAGCACCAAGAAGAATGTCTAGTGTGGGCTATAATTCCACCTGCTAACATCTTTTGCAATTTTTGTTGTACTAAGGGAGCCAACTTAGGATTTACTTGCCTAATTTTCTGTCTAAAGGGATTAGTCTCTTCCTTAAGTGGAATAGTGTGTTGAATCACATCCTCCCTATAGACTTTTAATTCATCATATGTGAAGGCTAGAACATCTCTATATTCCCTTAGTAACTTAATGATTTGTTCTCTTTCTTCTTTGGGTGTCTTTTTCCCAATCTTGACCATTCTAGGTTCTTCATTAGTTCCTATGTTGACTTCAAGGTAATCACAAGGTTTTGTTCCAGATTCTTCCTTTGGCCTATGACCATCTTGTCTATCAAATGCCTTCTCTAAAGACACCAGTTTTCTAGGGGCTGGATTGAGCTTTTGACTTTCTTCTGCATAATAACAACCTTCCTCTTCTTCACTAATGTGAAAACCAGCAAATTCTTCCATACTATTTAAGAATTCAATCACTTGCTTATCATCATCAAAAACTTGCCAATTATCTACATTATCTAGAACTGAAGGCCTGAAAATAACTTCCATTTTAACCTCTTTATCAACTAACTCTGGTGATCTTTGAAGGGTAGAAGCAGCAACTGCAAGTCTATCCGCCTTAGCATTAAATTCTCTAGGAATTGCAGCAAACTCTATGTGATCAAAACATGGAATCATATCCAAAATTGCATCCCTATACCTCTTTAACCTTTCTAATTTGCATACAAACTATTTGTTGACTTATGAAATGACCAAATCTGAATCACCTTTGACTTCTAACCTTTTTATACCTCTATCTTTACACAACTCTAAACCAAGGAGTAAAGCTTCATACTCAGCCACATTATTAGTTGCATTAAATTCCAGCCTAGAAGAAAAATTGAATTCCTTATGGGAAGGAGATTCAATAACTATGCCTGCACCTTTACCATATCTAGAAAAAGCCCCATCAAAATGCATATGCCAAACTTGATTAACTGTTTCTTCATTAGATGACTGTTCTATGGGTCCGAAGGAGTTAGCCAAAATTGCATAATTTCCCAAATCCTCAGTTTTATACTTTAATTCATTTCTTGGATTTCTTAGGTCTTCTACATGGTATCTCATTTCCAACTCTCTATTCAATCTAACAAAGGTTCCTTTAGGAGTTGGAATAGTGGCATAAGTTAAGTCCATTTGAATATTTCCTCCCAAGTCTGCTCCAGTTTTTCTTGAGAGTAGCATGCCCCAAGCATCAGGGACATCTATCACTACTATGTCCATTTCAATCTGAATATCTGGAAATGCTGCTAAGTGTACTTCTAAACCTTTAATCAAACCAAAAACTTCTATCTTCTTACTATCCATAGCACAAATGTTATGGTAAGGCCTTGAAATCCTCAGATTTAACTGTTCCATAACTTTCTTAGTCATGACATTTGAGCTAGCTCCTGAATCTAACATGTAATTATGAAGAAGATGATTGTTAACTAACAATGAAAGGAAGAATGGCTGATTCTTTTCATTTCCTTTATCCATACTTTGTAAAATGACAGGTGCATCCTGATAGGCTATGGCTTTGTCAACATTACCCTGAGAAGGCTTTGCTATGGCTTTGAGTAACTTCCCCTTTTGAGAAGGGATCTTCATGATTTCTGCTACAGGAACCAACATATTAGCATTATTTAACCAACCTCCTAAATCAATGTTTAATTCTATATTAGGAGCAATTGAATTAGGGGGGGAGGAGGTACCTTAGGGACATTTGCTGGAGCTCTTTCTCTATCCTGACTTTTCTTACCATTCCTTTGGTAAGTCATGCCTCTATATCTAGAAAAATCTGAAACTTGTTGCTCATTAGGCTTAGCACCAAAGGCTACTTCTGCTACTTCATTCACTGACTCAACACTTTGACTACTTTCTACCAAATCCATCCAATCATACATGTCAATGTTATACTTCTGCCCACACATATTTACTTGTTCATTTTCTATTTTTTCAGCCATTTTCTCACTTAGAATTTGCAGAAAAACTTGACAAGTATTCTCTTCATGAAAGTCTCCACAAGGCCTACAATATGGAATGGCTTGATGATCAACCATGTTGGTAGACTCTAACGGATTTGGGCGCCTTTGATCTTGAGGTGGGGGCCTTCTTTGGTTTTGCCACCTATCATTTGGCTTATTTGGATGGAAATTATTTCCTCTATTTCTTTCTAAGGAAACTACCTTGTTTTGTAATGTTGTCTGGTTTGCCTGCATGGCAGCCAGCTGATTAGCATGATTCACTTCCATTTGTTTAATCAATTGGGTGAGCTTATCTATGGAGTCACCTTGAGGTTCCTGGTTTTCAAACTTAACTTTGTTTACTTCATTAGCCTTTGAAGAACTACCCCATGAAAACCCAGGAATATTAGATTTACCAGCAGCTTGCATATTTTTATCTATCTTTATGGCTTTATCTTGTGCATCCTTAAGATTTGTAGGTTCCTTATCCCTTATATGATATTTCATTTCTCCTTCAAATGCTTGGATGTAATAAATCAAGAGAGATGCTTCTTGGGGCTTGATGTCTGCAAGGAGACTTTTTACTAAGTCATTAAACCTTTTATTAAATTCTTCCATGGTTTCATTCTCTTGCTTGTGGCTAGTATGCAAGGATGCCAACAAGAAATGGCTATCCCTTCTATCACCCCATCTATCATTGAATGCTTCAATGATTTCTTCGAGAGTTTTGAACTTATTGTCATTCTGCTCTTCAAACCATTCCATGGCATCATCCTCTAAAGACAAAACAAATAGCCTCATCTTGACATCCTCATAGTTACTTGCATTACACCACTTGGAAATGCACTGGTTGAACTTGGTGATGTGAGACTTGGCACTGATGGCATTATTACCTTGAAAGGAAGGTAACTTTTCTATAGCTTTATCTGGCAAAGCATTAGGATAACCAATGATGTTAGAGAAATCACATGGCTTGCATAGATCATCCATTGGTGAGGGTTGGTTGTTTTGGGCAAACAATAAACGGATATTAGAGATAGCCTCTTCTCCAAGAGTTGCAAGGAGTCTACCGGGAGCAAGTCTATTCAACCTCCTCCTATACACCCTTTCAGGCTCAGTGAGGGAGTTGAGTAGACCACCTGAATGGCTCCGGGTAGAATACCTCACTATATTTTGAAGTGGAGTCGCCACTTGGAGAAAAAAGATAGCTCTAATATGGGTAAATAAATTATTAAAATTTAATTAAAGAATTTTATTAACAGTTTAAAGAATTAAAGAATTCAAAAACCAGAAATTAATTAATTAAATAAGACCAAGGACAAATGACTTGTCCCCGGCAACGGCGCCAAAGATGTTGCCGCCTAATACACACTTTATGACACAGGAAAGTCAATAACCTGCTATGTGTGTCTTTGGGGGCAAGTGAGAAGCTGGGGACCACTGTCACCACAGTCCACAACTCCTCTGTTTAAGCAAGATCCTAACAGATCCAAGGGGGGTAGTCCCTACGGAATACTAAGTTCCTAAGTTTATTAACAATTTAGTTAATGGGATCTTTATTAAGGTGTATAGGCTAAGGTCTTGCACTATCTAAAAGATGACAAGCATCCAATGCAAATGCAAATTTTCACTTTCAATGACAGTCAAACCTTCTAGATTAACAAAACCAGTGCCTATAAATGAAATGGAGTCAAGACAAATGCAACTTTCAGATGAAATGCAAATCTAGGTTAAATAATCCACAGTTTAAGTGTTTTCTAACCGAATGAGATTACAAATGCAATAAGTTGAAAACTATGGACAATATGGACAGAAATGAATGATTAGCTAAACAGTTAGAGCAATGATAGTTAGTTTAGCAATACAAACAAATGAACATATGAATAGTATCAATCAATTGTACAATATAAACAATATCTACAAATTATGAACAGGTTATCAGTGAGATAAACAAATGCTATGAAATAATTATAGTTGTTAAACCATTCAACACATGAGATTGCAAAAGCCGAAATAATTACTTGAAATGTAAAAAGAAATCCTTGCTGTGAAATGGAGTGAAATGCTTTGTAGTAACCTGTTTGTAGGACGCTTTGCAATGTCTCTTGGTTTAGTTTAATAAATTTTGAGGGTGTCTTAATCTTGATTTAAGTCTTAGAACCAAGGATGTGACTACCCCTACCAGATATCTTCCAAAGCCAAAGAGGGAATGTTGTTGTGCTCAAAACAGTGGAAACTAGTCCACCTATAGCTCACAGATCAAACCCCGATGCCCCGGCGCTCAACAAGAGGGACGTAAAACGCCTAGAGACCCCCCACGGTCTTCTACCTCCTCTAGCCTCCGAGGTCACCGTTTTTAGTCAACAACAGACAATATAGAGTGGATGCCTATTACTAAGAGCTAATCCAACCCCCCGTCGTTTCTCGAAATACTCCGAAGAATGATCACCAAGTAGAGGAGGAGGGGCTAAACAGCTGTTGGTTTATTTTAGGGGTTTATTTTAAATCTTGTTAATGTTGATGATGTGCAAAGTTTACTTTAAAACAATCAACAGGGTCAAGCAAGTGGTATCCCTTATGGGAGGTGCTAGTACTTGAACCCTGGACCTTGAAAGTAAATGTGTGTAGATTATAAAGCAAAATATTGTAGCAGAAATAGAAGTTATCTAATTAAATCCTAAACCCCCTAACCCTTCCGCTTTTCATACCCGAACTGAGTTCCCTAAAGGGAGATAACAGGAAGGGGCAGAGGATACACGGTGGATCTAGGGTTGTATATTACTCTCTTTGCAGTAAAAACAAAAGCATGAAATAAATCTAAGCTAAGTACTTAAAATGAAATGAAATACTTGAAACTAAATTAAAGCAACTATGCTAACCACACAATAATCTCTTTGAAAGAGAAGGTGGGTAAAAATGTAAAGTCAAGTTATACTTGCAAGAGAAGCAAACTAGCAACTAGTGAGCTACTCTGCCTCTAATCTAATCTACTTATAATAGATTTACAAAGCTTTTGAAATGATTTGAGAATACCCCAAGAGACTTCTCTTTGAGGTTTACAAAATACCAAAAAAAAGAGTAGAGAGAGATGGGGGTTTGGAACCCCCTTTGAACCGGATGGTTCTTGAGGCTTTTCTGGACCAAAACAGGCAGCACTTCCTTTCCTCCTGTGTAAAAACTACAATAAAACAGCGAGGTATGTTCGCTGGAAATCACAGTAAACACTAAAGAAACTTATTAGAAAAGTTAGTCCAGAAATCCAAAAAAAATTAGGGCAAAAATATGATTGTAAAAATACTTGAAATGAGAAGTTTAGAACGCTGGAAAATGAGTTTCCAACCACCTAAATGATGTTAAAACAGTAGATCTGAAGCATTTAACTAATATACTAAGGGTTAGGGCCTTAAAACAAAGGTTTTTGTCACTATACAATGATAAAAACTGAGTTTTAAAACCCCTATAAACACAGGAGAAAAAATGGAGAGCAACAAAATAACCCTTGGAGGAAGATGCTCCTTTATTTTAGATCGCTGCAAATAAACTTATGAGAGCTGCAAAATGTAAGCAAAGAGGTGAGTACCCAATAAATCTACCAAAATACTTTGATAAATCATATTAAAAACTCACAAATGGAAATAGAAATACTTCTACTTACAAATCTCTCCACAAAATACTTTGTGGAGAGCTATCTAAGCTAATACAAATGCAAATCAAATAAATACACATGCAAGTTACCTCACCAAAAGATGCATGAAATGTAGAAAAGAGCCACCAAGAATTCCTCCAAAGATTACTTGTATTAAGCCCAACTAGGGCAAGATTTGATACACAAAGAGCCTCTAGGGCTTGAGCAAAGCTTGAGCAAAATGAGAGAGTATGAGAAGAGGAGAAGAGAGGAGTGATTCCAGCAGCATAACAATAGCTCGAAAGTCCATCTCTAATGAGGGAGTGAGACCCTCATTATATAGTTGAGGAAGACCCCAACCTCCTTTCAAATCAATGGCCAAGATCTAGATCTAGATCTAAACCCTTTCTCATCCCTTAGATCTAGGGCATATTGACTTTACACCCCTCTTAACCAATCAAATGGCTTAGGTGCCTCCTTAATCCATGGCTTGAGTGCTTGATCCATGCCTCAACCATTCTACACCCCTAGATCTAGGGTTCTTTGACTAGGCACCCCCTTTAGATTACTTTTAGGGTTTAGATGTGGGCACAAAGGCTAGGCACCACCTTATGGGGGGCCTTTCACACTAGCGCTCCACAAAATGGGGATTTGTTAAGGCATGCGCCACCTTTAGAGGAGTTTTTAGGGTGAGCAGCCACCTTTAGAGATGTTTTCCACTTAAAATGAGCCATGAAATGGCTAGCCGCCCCCCCAAATGCTTTACCACACTTGAGTGCTCCACTATAGAAGGGTTTTACCCTTGGACTTAGCTCCTCTAATCTAGCGCCTCCCTAACATAGGGATATAATCTTAGATCTAGGCCAAACTAGAGTGGCGCCCCCTCCTTTGGGGCTTAGACTTAGGCCAAAGTCAAAAGGGTTTAATATTTGCCTAGACTTAGGCTTTAATTCAAAAATTCACCTTGGGTTTTATTTATTTGAAATTTTCCTTGTTTTTAGCTTAGGAAAATTAAAAATAAATCTTCAAAAATTTATTCCCTGGCCATGGGGGGGTAGAAAAATTTAAATAAAATTTTCCTAGGCCTAGCCAACTCCCAAAGAAAATTACCATGGCATTATTTGATTTTTTCCTTCAAAATCAAATAATATGAATTTTTGACTTAAGGAAATCAATTGATTCCCTAGGAAAAATAGACCCTGCTTAGCCAAAAATGGTCTATCTCCTCAACCCCTTGTCAGAAAGACACGGGACTCGAAGCAATGGCTTAGGGGGTTTCATAGCTCTTTTACTTGCATTCATAGCCCCTATTACAAAATGGCATGCTTCAAGCAATCACCTTATTACATCAAAACCTGATTAATTAACCACCAAGTGGTGAAGTTAATTAAATCAAAAAAAAAAAATACAAAAACCTAACAAAATTCCGCAAGACTACAAGAGATGCCTAGCATGGTCACGAATAACATTTTGAACCCTTAGCCACCCCATGGACTTGATTATTAGAACGCCCTCACCACTTTGGAGGATTTTGAGTGAAAAACCTAACCAATTAAAATCGTTAAAGAACAAGATTAATTGGAAAGGGAAAAAACACTCAATGAAGGGACTTCCCTAACAATCAGTTCCATGGTGTGGCATCCATATCATATGACCCACACTAGCACATAGAATTACATTAATTTTCCCACGCAAGGGAGTGGACATTTCATTTACAAAGGGGCCAATTGCCCTACAGAGTGAAAAATCCTAGATTTTTCCATGGTACAAATTGTACAATAATGTACATCTTCAATGTACATGACGTTGCCACCTAATCGAAATAGGTGAGCAACAGGCCCAAATACCAAGGCACTGCTCTCTAAACCCTAGCGCAACCCCTCAATTGGCCATTTTCTCTTGCAATTTGATCTTGTCCCTGAGGCTCGGGTACTTTGACACTGTTAAACATTCCTTCGAGTCTATCCTGTGGTACTAGATAGCCCCAATCCTGTTCTTACTCTCCCTGCATTGGTCATGTTTCCCAAGGCAGTGGATATCATCATCTTTTGCTAGTACTTTGATTCTGGATCTAGTAATAGGCTCATAAGTCACTTGTATTTCAAACTTGGATCGATTTCCTACCTCATAAACCCCTGATCCAAGCCCTAATTCACCTTGTGACTTCATCCATAGATCTAGGGTTTACTTCACCTTACACCTTACGTACTTCAACTTCATTTGNCTCCTGTCGGGAGTAGATCTAGGTCTCCCCCATTGTTGTCTTGGGCCTAGACAACATCAAGTGAAGATTGCCTCGATTGGCATGACAACCATCCATTTGGGAGTCGAGGCTATCTTGGTTCCACCTCTTTAGTTGCCCATCCCTTTATCGTCCATCCTGGATCCACCTCATAGAGGCAACTACAAGTTTAGTGATAGCATTTTGGCGCCGTTGCCGGGGAGGTAGAGGCTTACCTTGGTTCGACATACCTCGCCTCTCCTACGACATATCTCTTTTCGGTGAATTACTTGTGTGGTTCACCTAGCGACTCCACCCCGCGACTCTACTGAGGACCGTACCCAACGTATTAATCTTAAGTTCTTAGAACGTCCTGTAAATCCTGAAGATATCCCTACAACTTACACGAGGAACCGCAAACAAACTAAGGAAGACTCATCCAATTTCTTTTGGAGGATATCTAGTCCCACTGTTTTCCAGAGTCATCTTTTCGGATCTCCTTCTACTTCATCTAATCCAATGGCCGGAACAAACACTAGTGGAAATCAAAATGTTCCTCCTCCACAGAACCCTAGGATTTTTCGAAGGAAGGCTAAGCCATCTCCTTTAGATTTTTCCCTAATCTCGGGGGCCCCCATGACATGCCTGATAAATATTTTGAAAAGATTCCCAAGTTTGATGGAGTGTCAGCTATCTCCATTGAGGATCACATTGACAAAGTATGGGAACATATGGAAGCATATGGAGCATTTGATGAAGATGTCTTCATGAGGAGCCTTCTGCATTCTCTGGAAGATGTACAGAAGTGGTTTGACAGACTGCCTGCCTCATCCATCAATGGGTATGACAATTTTGTCCCAAAACTTAATAGTGACTGGTCTCACAAGTTAGATGGGAAATTCCTCTTACATCAACTGTTTGACATCAAGAAGAGGGAAAATGAAACAGTCCATGAGTTTAACATAAGAATTGACAAGACTGTAGGAAATATCCCAGAAGAAATTAAACCGAAGAACCCAGCAATTGTTATTCATTATTTGAATGCTTTTGAAGGTTGGCTAGGGTATAACTTAAAGGATAAGAATCCCAATGATTTGAAGACTGCCCAATTCAATGCAAAGATGGTTGAACAGAATGCGGCATCTATGGGTAAGCAAAACTTTTTCGATCACTTTGCCCCATCCACTTCTAGATCTGACCCCAAGCTCCGAAAGCCTAAGGAACCTATGAATGAACTAAAGGATTCAAAGGACATGTTAGAAACCATGCAAGAGATGATGAGGCAACTAACTGTCCTGACAAAATGTGTCGCTAGTTTTCATGATCTTGAGAGACATAGAAACCCTTATGGCCCTAAGCCCTACTGGAACAATGATAGAAGGCATGCGGGAGATAATAATAGAAGACGACCTGAGTATCCAGAAAGTTCTGATAGGAAGAATGTGAATTGGTGTGGTGAAAACGAGGAAGAACCATCTGACACCAACTTTCCTGATGACCAACCAAACAACATCAACTTTATTAATGAATTATATTTTGATGTGGATTTGGAAGAATTCTCTTGGAAGAAGAGCCATGGGAGCAAGAAGAAGATTTTGTTGGTGAACCCAGTTGCTCATGTTGTGCCATAGATATCTCTGAAACAAAGGAACAACCACAAATTAGAATCTATAAGCGAAGAGTTGACCCCCAGCCTTCTTTCCTAGACAAACGCAAAGAAGTTAATGAAGATAAGAAAGAAGAAGAAGATCTTGCCTTAGAAGATTTTAATTTGAATATTGATATGAAGAAAGAGTTAAGCAAGATAATGTGCAATATCCCTGTCACCAAGTTGATGAAAGTGCCCTCAGTAAGAAGCCAAGTAGAGGAGTTCTTTGATGGAATTGGCCAAGAAAAGACTCCTGAGGTAGTCTTAGAATCCTGTCACATACAGAGCCCTAGTGGGATGCAACCTAGCAAGGACAAAAAGGATCCACCTGTCAACATCCATTCTACTATTTATGAGAGAAAGAACGAGAGTCACCCTCCCTTTTACCTAACCTTACACATTCAGAATATGCTCCTGCACAATTGCATGTTGGATTCCGAAGCAGCTATGAATGTGATGCCCTTACATGTCATGAAGGAAATGGGATTGGAAGTGACTCGGCCTAATGGGAATATCTGTGGCATAGACTCTAGGCGAGTGCCATCCTATGGTTTAATCAAAAATCTTAGGGCTGATATGTTTGCATGCTCAGGCATTTCCACTATGATGGATGTAGTTGTTATTGACTTGCCCCCAGCATATGGAATGCTTTTATCTAAAAAGTGGGCGTCTGGTCTAGGAGGATACCTTATGATGGATTTATCGTATCTTTGCGCTCCAAGCTCTGACGGAGCTCTAATTAGGATTAATAGAGAACCCTGTTATGAAAAGCATTTGGAGAATTTTGAGGAAGGGATTAAGAACACATATGGAGATGAATTGTTGAATAATGCTAAAGCTAATATTATAGAAGATGAAAATGAAGTGTGGGAATATGGGCAACCTGAAAACATGTTCATGGCAATAGAAGATTCTGATTCCTCTTCTGAAGAATATCAGATAGCTGAAATTGCTAGAAAAATTAATTTGGAAATGCTTAGGAACGAATGTTAGGAGGAGTTGGAAGAATTGAGAAGAAATGAAAATCAACCTCAAGGTCAAGAGCGGAATAATGAAATGACTCAAGAGCAAATAATCGAGAATCCTACACTTGAAGTTGATGAAATCAATGATGTTAGGCATGTTGAAAGAATTCCTTGTAGAGTAAATGAATGGTTTGCTTTAATTGACCATAATAGAGTGAGGGAAAGCCAAGGGCTTGAACCTATTTACCCATGGGTAAACCATTCTGAGTTAGTTGTTGTAGTAGATACTGGTGACAAAGCCAATGACTCCCATTATTCTGATGTTGTTGGGTTATTATCTCATTTGTCTTTAGAAGATGATAATATAAATCTAGTCCATGATAATTCTCTAAGCTGGGAAGAGGATGATTTAATTAATGATGCTCCTGAAGGAGAGTTTAATCTTAACAATCTTCCTATATTTCAGACCCCTTTAAATTCCCAAAATAATGCTTTATCTGCGTATCCTCTCATCCCCAACTTTCTTCTGCCACCTGAGTCATCCAATCATCATAATCATGATCCTTCTCACATTCCTAGTTCTGTGACATCTCATTCAGAAGTATTCCCAACTGAGCTAGAAAACATGCACATTTATGTTCCTACAAGGGAAGGCTCTAGCCATAGTAGTGCTATATCCCATTATCCATATGCCTTATCCCTTGGAAGAAGATAGAGACTTCTTGACTGTGGGGGAAACTGTCAAACATGTAATGTCTCCTCATGAGAAAGAGCCTAGCACGAGTGTCCAAGAAACGAGGAGAGAGATTAGAGAGATCCTAGTTGGTAGCGTAGCTATTCCCATTGATGGTGGTCCACCCAGATTTAATGCAATTCCTTCCGGGAGGAGCTCAAAGATTATCACCCCGCAACCACGAAACCTTGTTGAAGTCCACCCCATGCCTATACGTAACATTGAAGTTGTTCTTGAATCAGTGAATAGGAGCAGATTTCCTACAAGAAGTCAAGTTCTTATCCCGACCACTTACTGCATATCCGATCAGGGCAAGTTAATGACATTTGGGTTGGACCTCTTACCGTTGAACGTTGCATGGGTGACATGTATTTTCTTGCTACTGGTACTGGACGACAAGTCTTACTTCCTATCAACCAAAAGGATTTGAGAGGTTACATCCCCGACCTCACTTAGCCTTGAGTCTTGTCTTGCCTAGTAGGGTAGAGTAGGTAGAACCTGAATAAGCCTTTTTCTGGGCAGTAGCTTAGCTTTTCAGTCTTGCACTTTTTGTCTGTTCATGAAGCTTTCCTTTCAAAGCTCCTAGCGTAGTCTTGAGCTTAGCCATTTTACCTCCACAGTAAAATTAAACTTTTCTGAAAAGTTATGGTTATAGAGTAGATTTGCTTTCTACTTTTCAGTTTCATGCATTTCAGTTTTAGTACTTTATTTTGTCCACACAGTGTTCTGACGATCAGTCTGTAAGTTTGGTATAGCTCTGGACATTTTGCAAGTAGTTGGTGACATTTTTGTAGCAGTTGTAGAGTTGGAATGATGGATCGAGGATGCGAGTAGTAGAGTGCGAGGACCAGAGATTTTGAGGTTCTCAAGCGCTTTATTCAGCAAAGCACTTGTCCCAGCTGAAGCCAAATGTTATCACACATATAGTAGTCGAGCTACCATATCCTATTTTTCAGACTTCAGTAAAAATTTTCAGCCAGTTCCCTTACATATGAGATGCCAAGATGAGCATCTATGATGGATCATTATTTGATGATGGACTATAGTACTATCCCATGCCATGACTGAGTCTCAAGACACTCAAATTTGAGGACTGATGTAGTCATTTAGCCATTTGCAGAGCAGTCAGTAGAGCCCAAAGTTGCATCAGTAGTTTATCATTGGACAGATGTTGGTTCAGATTGATTATTTACATGTATATGAATCAACAGATATTATCTTGTGTTATGGTTATCATTGCTTTTATATTCATTCTTGTGACATGTCTTAGCATCTAGTGTCATGAGCTGGTGGTCATATAAATATGTGGACTTGGATGTATTGATATTATGTATGTCTGTCCCTACTTAGACCTGGAAGTTCTTGACCCATACTCATTGGTTTTACCCTCCTTAGGGAGAATAGAGGTGATCATTCCCACCATACATTGGCTTGCTAATGTTGGTTTCATTGTTCACTATCTCCACCCATCCATTTCCTTCCAGTTATGTTTTCAACCCGACCTACTACTTGACTAGTGGCATGGAGGACCTTTCCCCACTAGAGCCTCTTTGTTGGACAAGCTTCCCTGTTTATTTGTGTCTCGGCTCTGAGTTGCCTAGGTTGTGTTGGCTAAACCTAAAGCCAATAGCGCTGCCATCAATACAATGTATTTGTAAATGAAATGAATATCTTATGAAAAAACCCATTCATGAAAAGTAGAGTTTTTAAACATACATGAGTGCAAGGCAAGCCTAATGAAATTGGCTGTGAAGTATATTGAAATGAATACCTTAAAACATTCATGAAAAGTAGTGTTTTTAAACATACATGAATGCATGAAGCCTCAATAATAAAAATCCGTGTAATAAATGCATGGACCAAGGCTATGGAAATTCGAAGGCCCAAAAAGCAATGGTTCTTAAAAAGTTATATCTAAAGATTGTTGGCCTCACTTGTATTTGATTTGGATTGTGAGCATTTGTCAAGGTGAATAAGCACCTCTAAACGTAACTTATCCATTTGTGAGACACTCCCATCCCCTTTGTTGTTGCTTGTCCTGCATATGCTAGAGTGAGTATCCCCTTTCCATATCAAAGTGTCACAGTGTCAAGTTGGTATTCACCCTTTATCCTAACCATTTGATTTTTAGCCTTCACCCTTCACTAGCAAATTGATTACAACTATGAAGTGAGTATAGTCTTGAAAGTCTGGTCTGAGTTATGGTTAATTAATGAAGCTTGATATTTGGTTGATAGATCACCAGTGAGATGATTGCTATTTGTTATAATTGTTATTTAAATGATTTGTAGAGCATGTCTTAACCTTTAAACACTGGCAACAAATGGATGTTAGCCTGGGCTATATTATTGATTATTTTATCATTTACAGATTATTATTTTATCTGTCTGGCATATTGGATATTAATCTTGATCATGCAAAGATCTGTAGGGTGTATGAGTATGCACCTTAGATGGATTTGGACTCCCTGAGTCCAATGAGACAACTTATTTTCAGTTTCGGGTAGTTACAGTGATGATTTGTCTCAGTGTACCATTTTGGTGCAGTTTTGCCACGTTGAATGGCTTGTCAGAGCAAAGAGGTGATTTGATTGGTTCACCTAGGGCGTTGTATGAAGAGGGGATGGTCCAGCCACTTGTTTTTACCGTATTACCCCTCCTAGAGAGCTTGGTGGGCTCAGTTTGACAACGCTGGCACTCTAGGAGGAAGTTTGGGCCATATCATGTTTCCCGAGGCAGATTAAAAATAATAAAAATGGCTACTAAAGAATTCGATTTGAGCTACTGAGGCAAGGAAATGGCATGGGATGAGTTTTGATGATAAGAGTGATGTCTTCCACTCCTTCTCCAGCAATTTCAACACTTGGATGGACCCACATCCATCTCTCTGACATATTTTATTATTTTCTGGAGCTTTTGGAGGCTCACGATTTCCTCAAAGAGGCACTATTTTGCATTTAAAGAATTATTTTTATTTTTATTATGCCATGGGGACACACTAGGGGAGTTAGTTAACACCCCCTGGACCCACCATGAGCTTTATTTATTTTTTATTGAGTGGGATCCCCTCTCCTAGGGTGATTTGGTCCACTGATTGATCCATGTACTTTAGGTTGAGCTCATCTCAACCGTTGATTAGAACATTTTGATCTTTTAATCTTAGCCACCCATTTGAAAAGCGGTTATGATTTTGGTTCTCTCATTCCTATTTAAAGGAGGGAGCTTCTCATTGTAAAGGGGTCTTTGGCTCTTGGATCTAGATAATAGAAAAACTATTTTTGTGGAAATTCTTGGATCTCCTTTGCATCTAGTGTTCTTCGATGGTGATTGGAAAGTCTATTGCTTCCTAGCATTTGGGTATTTGTTGTGATATCTATATTTTTGGGGAAACATTGTTTTGTCTACAGAAGGGCGACTTTACTTGGGTGTTTTTGCAGGGCTTCCTCAACTCGCTTGTTTGGCATCGCTTGTATAAGGGGGTTTTCATTAGTATCATTGTGATCTATGATTTCATCTTGCTATTTTTCTGTAGCATTTAATCTTTTCTCTTGACGCATCAAATCCGATATGGTTGACGCTTGTTGTGTAGGAGAGAGGGCGCATTGGCTTCCTTGGACAAATCATTTTACATAGAGGCTTCCTCCAAATCTTCTCAAATTGATCGGGACGGCATAGATCATCATCATCAAGTCATCTACAAGTTTATTCAGGTAAGATCTACATGTTAGTTCTTCTTCTCTTGATCTCAATCGATTGGCATCTTCATTTTCATGTTAAAACTCTAAATATAAAAAATATCAAAAAATATTATAGATCAAACTGCTTGATCTTTTGGCAAACCATTTCTGGGTTTTGTAGATCGGGTCAAAAACCCTAAGATGGTCCTCCTAGACGTTTTGCTTAGGTGAATCCATTGGACCCAAATCCCAAGGTGCTGCTCTCTAAACCCTAGCGCAACCCCTCAATTGGCCATTTTCTCTTGCGATTTGATCTTGTCCCTGAGGCTTGGGTACTTTGACACTATTAAACCTTCCTTCGAGTCTATCCCATGGTACTAGATAGCCCCAATCCTGTTCTTACCCTCCCTGCATTGGTCATGTTTCCCAAGGCAATGGATATCATCATCTTTTGCTAGTACTTTGATTCTGGATCTAGTAATGGGGTCATAAGTCACTTGTATTTCAAACTTGGATCGATTTCATACCTCATAAACCCCTGATCCAAGCCCTAATTCACCTTGTGACTTCATCCATAGATGCCTAATTTGCCTTTATACTGAGGTAGGCAAGTATGCTAATGATGCCTAGCAAAATGCCTTATTCTAGCAAACATGTTTATTATTCTCAAAGACCAAATCAGACTTCGTGGTGGACCTAACTGGCTGTTCTAAAACAGGATTCAAGGTGCTTTCAACACTTGGTGTGTTCCACCTCTTATCTCACATCATTGGTTACACTGTCAATGATGTTGTAATGAAGAGAATTTTCAGCAGTCAATGATGACCTGAAAGCATGTCAATACTTGGTGAGCAGTTTAACGGTGGGTTCAATCATAACAAAGGCTTCCAAAGTCTGTTTCCATGCAGGAAGATTTGAAAGCACCATTAGTAATCAATGAGATGCATGGAAGGGGTCGCTGTGTGAGCCTTTATTAATGAAGTGAACAGTTAGATTGAGATGGTAAAAGCGCTTTGGTAAGCACTTATCAGCCTGTCCTTTAATTACAGCCATGCAAACAGCAGTAATCATATGGGATGGGCACTGGTAGTTGGAATCCCTGCAACCCTTCAAACATTACAGATGATAAACAGAGATTTTGAGGAGAAAATCTACAGAATGTTCGCCTTTCATGCAGTTATTTCCTTTGAATGAGATGTGAATAAAAGCAGTACTGAAGATGACTGTTTGGGCCTTGGCAGTTCTATTTATTATGATTGTGTTTGCATGCATCCTACAGGAAATCAGAGACTTGGAGGATTATAGAAATGGACCAATGAGCAGCAGGCCTTACCCTCAGTAAAGTAACAAATTTGACAATAACTGTGTGCTTGACAGCCTGCTGATTGGAAAAGTTTTAATCCATATATTATCTTGACTTTTATTGTGAATGACAAGACAGGATCCATTGATGATAGATCTAAAGGAATTACATCATTTGGAAGACTATGTGAATGGCAGTATATAAGTAGGGAAAGACCCAGCCTGAAAAGCCATTTCAGCAGTGAAATAGATCTTGATCTAGGTCGACTTATTGGCAGTTAGGAACGCTGTTGAAACTTGAAAGTAGTTTTTGTGACAAGAAAATTCTAAAACTACAAATGAAGATAGGCGCAACCCTGTTTAATCTAAGTTGACCTGTAAGCAAGCTTTTGAAGCTTTTGTGCAAGCCTTTTCGCCTTTTATCTCAAGCAAAGGGGTCGATTTTAGCAAGAAAAAAACAATGTTTCTTCTGTAGTGAAAAACCGCAAAGAAAGTATCCCAACCCAGAGAAAAGGCTCACACTTAGTATGCATGCGCTATTTTAGCCTTGTGAGCTTTCTTTCCTCCTTTTTCAAACAATCAAAGGCAGCTAGGTCGACCCGTATGGAGGGTTGTTACAGTTCTATTTATTCATATTTGGAGGGCAGAGACGGAGTTAGACAGTTCACTTTGGAGCACTGATTGTAGCAGCGGAGCAACCCTCCACCTTCTCATCCACTACCACCATTGCTAGCGATGAAATCTTTGGCAGCCTACCACCTATCATCCACTATAATGCAGAAAATCTCTTGGGTAACAAGTGATTAAATCAGTTATGCTTATTCTAGTTTCTCTGATTATTGGTTGTTAATGATTAAATTGTTAGTACTTGTTGGTAGCTATATGCTTTTGTTTTCATTCCTATTTCACTCAGGGCGCAATTCTTTTCATTTCATTTCCACTTAATTCTGTGTTATGGTCACTAAATATGTCGACATTAAACCAGCAAAACTTAATTGAATATGAGAGGATAGTGAATTATTTAGTTACCTCCAATAGTAATCTGTCAAGTAAGAAGCGGACGATTGGGAACATAAGAGCGAAGACAGGTGCCATAGCAAGGTCACCCACCGTTGGATAGGCTTCGAATTCCCAATCAATCTTGCTGTCCATTGAAATCTTTGAGTGCCCAATTTCGAGTACACGGTATAACATCAACTCTGGCGCTTACCTGCAGCGAATTCTGGAAGAATTCGGAATTGAGTTCGATGATATGCATTCAAAAGCCAAAATAAAGCCGAGCGTAGATGCCAATGTTTTTTAAGGAAACGGAAGTCCAGATGCTGAAGACCAAGTCTGCACTGAATTGAGTTTCTTGAGGAACAGTAATAGAACTTCATTTGTGCCCAATCTTAATTAAATCCAGTTTCCTGTTCATTCTAATTTTATGAAAGAAATTGAAAGTGAATTTATGATACAGTGAAGTGTATTCTTCTGCATTTGATTCTCTGCATTTGATTCTCTACGGGTGCTGGTGGGATAATCTTTGATCTTAGAGGAAATAAGGTCACTTCTTTGTTTGGAAGACTGGACAAAAGACTAATAATGAAGTTGAATGGCTCTAGTTATGTCTTGGCTTGGAATTAGCTAGACATAACAACATCAAAAAAAAGTTTGGTCTTTGGAGACTCAAAATAGGTTATTCAAAAGATGAGGAAAGGCTACAATTATGGCACGGCCAAGTGCAAAAAAATATAGGAACTCATTAGCCGTGATAACTCGGCTCTTCAAGCCACATATCACCATATTCTCAGAGAGAATAATACTATAGTAGACAAGTCGGCAAATCAAGGTTCTAAAAATAATTTGGGAATTGGTTCAACTAGGGGTCACCAACCTCATAAACATGTCCACTAGGCCCTACGTTTCTTGGAGGTCGTCTTGGTCACGTCTCATGAACACCCTAGTCGCTCTCCCCAGATGCGAACGCATTAGCCGTGATAACTCGGCTCTTCAAACCACATATCACCATATTCTCAGAGAGAATAATACTATAGCAGACAAGTTGGCAAATCAAGGTTCTAAAAATAATTTGGGAATTGGTTCAACTAGGGGTCACCAACCTCATAAACATGTCCACTAGGCCCTACGTTTCTTGGAGGTCGTCTTGGTCACGTCTCATGAACACCCTAGTCGCTCTCCCCAGATGCATGTCCAACACGCATCCCTTGACACGACTGCATTGGACTTGCTACGGTCACGGCCATGTGATGAAGTTAATGAACAATCCTTCCTCCCTGCTCTTCGAAACTCATTCTGGATCGTTGGCACGCTTCTTAGATCTGCTGAGAATGATGAGTACCTTTACTCCGCTTCCCGTCCCTCCTTGTGTACCTGAGCAACATTCTTCTTGTACCATTTCTTCCGAAAGAGACATAACAACTTTGTTCGCAGACTTGTTTAGCTCACACGTAGAGCGCGGCCTGGCATTCTTGTCCTCCAGTGGTTTCATTGGTGAAGAGGCTATGTGGTTAACAAAGGACCAGTGTAAAACTCCCACTTCTGTTTCGTTCAAAACTGCCTCTGATTTTCCCTGCAACGCCGGTCTTTCTATTCTACAAAACCATCCTCATGCTCAGGATACCATGGCAACTTCAAAGGACATTGAAGAGATAAAACCAGCTCTCGCAGAAATGAAAAGTGGAATGCGTTCGATCTTCAAAATGGTAGGCACAGGCGTAAACAAAAACAGGGTGGCGGCAGCTGATGCAAAGCATATGGCAAACCAGATGATTTGCCATGAATCCAAAATAGATAATAACACTTGTGATCTTCACAGACTGATGGGGATAGTTGACATAATCAAGCAGGAAGTCCAGAAGCTAACCAGCATGACCCAGTGTAGCCATTGCCATGAAATTCCAGCAGTTGGTGACTATCAAATGGAAGAACCCTAGGTCGCTCAACCAATTCGAGGGATTGAAGAACAGAAGAAATAGGTCACTCACATATGTCTGTTTAATGTTTTTTTGTATTTTGATGAATAGTCAGTTTGTTAAACATTACCCTTCCATGGGTTTAAGATACTTCAACAAAAAGTCGAGAATTATTTACTTCTTAGTTAGTAGTATAGAAACCTTTGCCTTTTTACATTTCATCAGCTCAAAATTTTGGTTTTATACTCTGTAAGGATGGATGTGCTCAGGGTTTTATTTTATATATACATAAATTTTCTCTGGTTTCTGTTAAAAAAAATGCATTTGGTTCCACGTAGATTTCGACTTAATTTTGAGTCTTAGACAATTTTGAGTAGTCAACATGGGTGGGGGCATATTTTTAATTAATGTTATTTCGCTTGTACTATTTGAGAGGATTTTTTAAATTATTTTGTGTAAGGAAAGGAAGGGAATTTTTTTACCATTTGGGAAAAAAGCAACTTGTTATTATCTATTTATATTCGAGAGAATCAAAGTTACATCCAATTGTTTACAAGGTTTACATCCTTTTAAGCTTAAAAAAGACAAGACGGACATCTCCTAATATATTCAACCCAAGCAAAAAATAGATCTAAAATCTAGTCATTCAAATATAAAATTGTCATCGTAGCACCACAAAATAAACTTAAGCATCAGATCTCTTGTATGTAGTGAACCCAACCCCAAGTCACGCCACCGGGGTCAGATACAACGAGATTCTAACATAGAAAGGGTTGATTCTAAGTAATGCAGAACAGAATAAGGTTCTCTAAGGCTAGGTCAACATGCCAACAAGCCAACCGATAAACAATCAGCCATTAAAAGGAAGACGACACTTCCAATGCAAATTTTTCCTCAACTGCACATGCGATGCAAGGAAACTGTAACATGAATGCAACCAGGTCTGAGTAATCATTTTCACATATAATTTAAACGTCGACATCACGTCCATTGCAACCATTAAACCACATAATAAAATCACATCTACAGATGCTAAACAAAACTTAATTTTACAACACTAAACAATTCAGATTTACAATACTAGAATAAATCAGGTTTACGACTCCAATCTACAACCATTTAAACGTATATAATATCATATTTGGAGCTACCATCGATGGCCACATGACCCACCTAAAAACAAATCTATTGGCTTCCATAAAACATAAACAAAATAGCATCTACTAGTTGCTATAACACATAACCAAATTTGATCTACGAGCTATCAATTCAACACTACTAAATCAACCATATAACATAAGAATAGATTTGAAACTGCAACATAAAATAACAAAGATAAACTCAACCTCCACGAGCACATATGCAGCAATAAACACAATAAATATTTTCCAAAGAACACTTATCTCTTAATAGTGCAACTAGCTTCAACATGACAATGTTCCACTGAGCAATAGATCTTCCATGCTGATCAATCTCTCATGATGGAAGTCACCCCCGAGATGAGGTCATGGATCCACACACTAAAGAATTCTCAAAATCATATCTCGGTAGAAAATACTTAGGCCACAACCTGTGAACCACAACACAATCCCTCACCCCTTAATTTATCTACATTGACACTACCAGGTGCAATGGGATTCCATTCACCAAAACAGCCTCTCAGGACATCACCATCCACCTTCAGGATTCACGTGACCATATCAGAGACAATTGATAGTCTTTAGGTACTTTTTTGTTCAATAGCAAATCAATCCAGTCTACACACTATAATAGATTAGTGTTCAATCCCCCTCATAGGTCTACAATTTCTCCTGCAAAACAAAAAGGGTATAACAACTATGTGTAAAAAACAATTTGAATCCATCCATATGCATTCGAATTCATGGGAGAAAAGCTCGCCAAAACCAAGAAGAATGAATGAATGCCAATTTGAATCCCTTCATATCAATTCGAATTCATTTGCAGAGGCTAGCTTAGGTTCACTGGAAGCAACTTGAATTCAATAAGGGCTTTTTCCAAATTAGTGGATGACCATTCGAGTTCTCGAGAGAGAAACTCGAATCCACCTAGATTGACTCCAATTCATTGGCAAAACACTCCCAACCACTAGAGACCATTCGAGTTCTCATTAGAGCAACTCAAATCTAACAAAACTGACTCAAATTTACCCAAAAATCACTCTCATGCACTTAAGACAACTCAAATTTATCAAGACTAACTCGAATTCTCCTAAAATCACTCCCATGCACTAAGCACAACTCAAATTGACTAAGAATTACTCGAATTTCCCTAAAATCACTCCCATGCACTGAAGACAACTTGAATTGACCCAAAATTACTCTGATTAACTGAATACAACTCGAATTGACCCAAAATCACTCTAACTGACTAAAGACAACTCGAATTGACCCAAATTCATTCTAACTGATTGAAGAGAACTCGAATTCACCCAAAATTACTCTGGTTAACTAAATACAACTCGAATTAGTGTGGGTTTTACAAAAATCAAGTGAACAGTTAAAAAAAATAGTAAAATAGGGCGCATAAGACATGAGAGATGAGACAATGGATCCCACTAGCTGTGAAAATAAATCCACAGGTTGATATGTGAAGCAAACGATTAATATCACAAAAATTGTTAAGCAAATACCAGCAAAATCACTCAAATCAAACTTAGAAATTGGAGCACATAACAAACTTCTATTGAATGATTGTACATCAGCCAAACTTAGGCACGAATATGGTTGTCCAAGATTCAAAAGACTCAAAATCCAAAGAAGGCATTCGAATAGCTCACAAAAGCAAGCTTATCTTAAAGCAAAAAAAAGGTAGGTGGCAAAAACACTTTCCAAAACAATCAAGGATGTCACGAATTAACCAAAGCAAGTATGTCATCTAATGAGTGATGGAAATTCAATAAAATCATGCCTTTTGGAGAGAAAAACATGGAGGATGTGTTGGCAAAAAACGGAGGCAGTTGCCATGTGACTAGCTTTATCTGTTTCCCCTAAAAAGCATAAAAAGTTGGACAAAGAAAGAAAAAAAAGGAAGTGCGCATTTGATATTTTAAGATAGTCTGAAAAGAAAACATAATCAATCCAAGATCTTTCTAAGTATGCTCCTGTGAATAATCATGGAAAGTGTTGACCAAACAAGGAAAATGGTGTAAAACAACCTAGTCTAACACCCAGGAAATTAATCAAAATGACTAATAATGATATCCTAAGTATAAAGTGGGTTGTTAATATTCTAACACCTCCCTTAAGCCTGAATTTATGTGAAATATCATAAATATAGGGCCTAGCAACAAGGATTAGTCACCCCTTTACATATTGCTTGTCCAAAAACCAAGGAAAGAAAGAAAGCCTCATAGGAAAAAAACCTCCCTCAAAACATGGACATGAACAAAATTACAAAACCTCACTTTTCAATCCTTCTTCACCTGGTGCTTTCCCATCCCAAGCAGTGATCTAAGATGGATGAAAGTCTTCTTTGAGAACTCCTTGGTGAAGATGTCTACAACTTGCTCAATTGATGGGCAATATTGTAGAGCAATGATATGATCATGCACTAGGATCCTGTTACACCTAAATATCATAATCATCATGGTCTTGAGATTTGTACCTGTGCGTTTGCTTCAATCCCTAAACATATGCAATCCCAAGTTGATTGAAAAGAAGGTTTGCCTTTTCATTTTCCATTTTTTACAACAATGCCGCACCCTGCACATTGACAACAAGCGTCAGACCTTACCAATGCACCCTGCACATTGACAACAAGTGTCAGACCTTTCCAACACACATTGCACATTGACAAGATGTGTCGCTGACACCTTCTGCCTTATTGCAACATGTGTTACCCCTAATCAATGCATGTTGACCGTTGACAAAGTGCGGCGCCCTTCGTAAAAAGGAAAAAAAGAATAATTTTTGAGAAGCTTCTAGAAGGAAGCTCTCGTGGAGGCTTATCCCAACTAATCAGCATGAGTGGCAACCCGATTTTTGACCTCTTGGGGATGATACCTCAGTCTTCTCCTTGGAATCCTCAACCCTTTCTATCCCTTTTGGCCTATAAATTATTTCTCACCCTTCATGTTTGGGAGAGAGGAGCGAGAGCACCCAAATGCTGGCTAAATACTTCTGAAACTTTGTTTTTTATCCATTAGAGTTTAGGTGAAGCTTCGAGGAAAATATCTATTGTAAAGGAATTTCAACACCAAGGCATCATGGTTGTACTCTTTCCTCAATTTCATTAATACATCAATGTTTCCCTTTCCCGTTAATGATTTCTGATTTCATTTAGAATAATTCTCCTTGGTTAATTATTTAAATATATCATATCATCTTGTATGTTTCCATTTGTTCTTGTTTTCTAATCATTTGCAGGTTATCTCTTCATCCACAAGATTGTAGAGGCTCCAAATTAACGAGGACAAGCTTTAGTCTGAGGTAAGGATTCATTTCAATCAAGTGATTTGATAAATTTAGGGAAAGTTTACATTCTTGTACTATTTTGTTCTAGATCTAAACCATTTAGGCTAGGGAAACAATCTGTGTCCGCATTGATTGAGAATTTATGGTAACAAAATTGGTGACTCCACTAGGAATGAATCAATTGTCGTTGGTAATTTGTGTTTTTTGTTTCAATTCCTTCATATGTGCTTAGATCTATCTTATTCACCTTAATTCTCTTTGCTTTGGCTCACTAGGTGTTCCAACTGTGATCTTGAAACTTTATTTCACTCTAATACTCACTTTTATTTTGGAGTTTTATTTTTATTTTTAGAGTTCTTGTTTGTGTCGTCACACCTGTGTTGTGGTAGTTCTGCGTCGGGTCTTGGTTGTCGCGGATTGCATTTGTGCAATGAGCATCACCGTCACCTTTTGTTAGTAATCAGAAAGCATCGTCGTCGCTCTTTCCTTGTTTGGAGAGTACACCACTAGGAACTTAACGCACAGGTTTATACTTGCAGCATGCGTCACTGTAAGTCACTTTGAACCTTTAGTTTAATTTTCATTTTTTGACCAGTGAATTTGTACTTTAAGATGCATTTCATGTTTGTTACATTGATCGTCTTGTCTCAAAAGTGAATTTGATTTCAGATTTGTAATTCTTTTTGAAGATATGATAAGAAAATGATTTACAAGCTTCTCAAGTTTCTTATTTTTTTTTGGTTGGAAAATATTTTGTCTTGGAAAGTGATTTGTTTTTGTAGATCTCTGAACATTGTTGTCATTCAGTAGAATGCACAACATCTCTTGTTTTCATATTCATTTAGAGATAAAGCTTTGTGTTTGTTTTCTTTCGTAAAATTGAAAATTTCACAAAATTTCCAAAAAGTAGTATTGTTGATAAGTTATATTTGTTTTTAAAAGTTCAGATCTGAGTTTATCTTTCTTTAAAAAAATGAGTTTCATATTTCTTTTGGTTAGAAGTTGAATTTTTTAAAAGTGATATAGATATTTTCTTGTCTTCTTTACAAATCTCTTTTAACCATTGAAGAAAAATAACTTGAATTTTGTTTGATTTAGAAATGGAAAGATAAGTTTTGATATAGATTTTAAGTGGGAGCAATTTTGCATTTTTTAAAACAAAAGCACTAGTTTAGGTTAAATTTTTTAGCAAGATTGTGTGAATAGGTTAGATACATGTTCCGATGTCTTTAAGGATAGGAGCTATCGTTCTTTTCCTGCACTGCATCCCTATGCGGTTTTTCCATTTACTAGTCAGTATATTGAACAACCTTTCATGTACTATTGAGGTATATCGAAATGTTCTTTACGTACTAGACGGTATATAGGAAGGCCCCTTTTGTACGGTTGTGCATTAGACAACACTACTATGGATTTGAGCTCCCATGTACCTTGTGTATATCGAGGGACACCATTAGGGATCCTAAGACCATCTGAGTAAACCCTTTTGTCATCATATTGTTACAATACACCGGGAACAACACTCAAGGAGCTACTATGCACGTGTCGTCCACGTAGTCGGGTATACAAGCAAGGGTATAGTCCAAATCCTCCTTGTTTCATATTATTGTTGGACTCTGTGGTATATCACGAGTTGCGATGGTTTGACAATCCTGTGAGGATCCAGAATTTTAATCCAATCCTTTCACATGTGTGTTTGTTGCCTTTAGATTGAGTAGCATTTGATTTGTTTATAATTAGAAAACTCTAGAGAGAGTTTGGCATGTCATACTAGCTTAGCAACCTTTGAGATGATCTCGTCGGCTACAAGGATTATTACTAGAGTATCCACAGGTCCCTACAATCAACATCCCATCGAACAAGAAATGGATTTCACTTCCGATGTTGAAACTGATAAACCATCGGAAAGAGAAGGAGTACCATTAACTGAAGGTGTGGGAGAATTCTCTCAATATGTGAATCCTCGTATTACTAATCCTTCATCACTTTTAATAATTGAACAACCTTCTTCTTGAAACACAACTTTTGTAGGGCACACTCCTCCTATGTGTTTAGTGTTCAACCAGTCCATGCCAAAAGATCCAGTTGCGGCCATGTTTGGTCTAGCTGCTTCATTCTGGGACACAACTTTAGGATAGTATATTTATGAATTTGGTTATACGAGTGTTACTGGTGTCTCTTCCATGGAGTTAACTCCTCGTTCTACAACACATTTTAGAATACCTTTCCCATATCTTCTACCCAGTCATATTCTTGGTCATTCTTTCGGAATTCCTTCTAGTCAAGCTATTGATACTAACATCCCTCCACCACCAACGATCATGAGATTTAGTACACGTTCCAATCCACAAGTCAGTTTTTTGGCAATCCCTCAAACTGCCCAAAATACACCTTTTACTCCTTCAGTAGGAAGTTCATCTTTTCCTTCTTTAAACCTACCTAATGTGGTTGGGGGTTACCCTTCAATTTCTACTCCACCTATGGTTGGAAGCCAGTACATGCATGTTTTCCATAATATGTCTAGTGCACTCCCTTCAACCACAAGACCAAGTGGAACTATTGTCCAACAATATGTTACTCAATAGTTACCACCTACTGGGGGAAAGCAACAACCACATGCTTGGGTACAACAACAGCCTAATGTTGGCACTCATAATCTTATTAGAGGGAAATCTTTTATAGCATACCAAAACCCCCTGTTTCAAATGTATCTTCTGGTGTGCCCTATCTGGGAAGTGTGACAAAACAATGGGCACAACCATCTTTAGGATATGTTCCCCAATAGGGAGTTGTTCCTACCCAAAACCCTATGAACTATCAACAATAGTATGTAGGTCCATCTAGCTATAATGAGAAACCACAACTGGCTTATGGCCTTACTGGTGTGCCCATGCCTTATCAATATTACAACTAACCGCAACCTAATCGACAACTTCCTTTTTTAGCAACTTTGAATTTACATGATTTGTGGAGACTTATTAATGATCCCATTTCACATGATCCCTTTTGTCCCATGATTCCATCTAAACTACGATCGGATATACCAAAGTTTGATAGTAAACAAGGAGAAGATCCAAAAAATCACGCCATTGATTTCCATTTATGGTGTTCTTCGAACTCCTCAATGGATGACTCTATACGTTTGAGTCTTTTCCAAAGAACTCTAACCGAAACCATAGCTAAGTGGGACATCGAACTCCTGGAACATTCTTTCGTTGATTTAGTTCTTTGTCAATGTCTTTATTTACACATTTCCATCTATCAATTCGATATGAAACTGGTACGGGTCTTTTAACCTCTCTCCGACAAACTACTTCCACTAATATTTCTGATCATATTCATGAGTGGAGGAGAAGACAAAGATTGATTAAGGCTCCTATTCCCAATCACTTGTTAGCTTACTAGTTTAAGAAGTCGCTTTTGCCACCCATTTCCAGAGATGTTTCCATGGGATTTATCGTTACCGAAGAACAAGCAATTAGTTGTGCACAATGTTTGGACTTGGTTTATTGGGCCAATCCAAAACTTTGTATGATTTAATTCTTAATGCTCCTCAGCCTAGCACTGATCCTTCCAAACTGCCAACTGAACCTCCTATTGATGGTATCATATGTTCTGTACAACCACAATCTACAGTTAAATCAACAAAACAACAAAGTTATTTGACCTCTTCCAAGGATAATTATAATCCTACTGCTTTCACCGAAGTGAATGTGATTCAATATTTGCAGACACCCAGAAACAAGAAAAAGGGTAAAGAAAAATCCAAAAATCCTGGGAACCAACAGGAGAATCCTAAAACATAGACTACTGAGACTAAATCAAAACCTAAAAGGAAAGCTAAGTATCCTTGCTTGATATTTGGAGGTGATCACTTCACAAAGTAATGTCCTCGTATTGAAGAGATTAATAAATTCCTTAAAAGTAATCCCACACCGGCAATATTAATTGACCCTTCCCCCACAGAGAAACAATTGATTGACCACAAACCTTTACATGGAACTTCATCTTCCATAGAAGAAGTTAAGATGATTTCTAGGGAAACGCTTAACCTCACCACTCTATCACAAAGTTACGACCCACCTCCAGAAAATAAGACAGAAGAGGTTTCTACTGATAAAACTTCCCCTCCTGCTCTTCCTTTAGTGAATGCCTTTCACATAGAAAACCCAATTTCTGACACAATATTGCATCCACCAAAGAGTACCATCTGGAAGTCATTTTTTTAATCTTAGCGCTTGTGATACTCAATATTATAATGTTGTTGAAAATTTGGCTCAGGCACCTTGCACTATGTCTACTTTAGAGGTACTCCAAACTTGTCCTGCGCAGTGGAAAAACTTGTTGTCAGCACTTGGGGATGTAGATCCAGACAATTCTAATACCATAACTTTTAATTTGGAGTATTTTAAGTGAAGACTTTCTCACGAGCTTGATTTTCAAATTGCTACTAAAGTAAATGGGAAAATATCCATCTTACCATTTTGAATGAAGGTGCCTTGACTTCAGTCATGTCTTTATCCTGTTAGAGAGCCATCGGTTCTCCTGAAGTTAATCGTTCATTGACTAGCTTGAAAGCTTTCGATGGTCATGGTTTCCAACCTTATGGATTGTTATTGTTGTTATCTATTGAAATGAGGGGAAAGACTGTTTCTATCCATGTAGAAGTAGTTGATGCACTATTGGATTACAATCTTTTATTGGGAAGAAATTGGTTTTACGCTATGAGTGCAATTGCTTCATCAATGTTTCGTTTTGTCCAAATTCCTCACCAAGGAAAGATTGTTACCATTGATCAACTCGGTTTTTTCTCTCCGAAAATTAGTTCTAACTCTGTGAATAATGTTCCACTATTGGGACATTCCATTCCCCAATATGTGAACAAAGGAGTTGAGCTTCTTAAAGATTCTTCATTATTGGGGGGTTTCCCTGTAACTCCTCTTGCTTCTTCATCATAGGTTGATATGATTAATATGATATTTGCAATGGATAACAATTCATGTAAAGGTAAATCAATCGAGTATTCAGTATCTCTTACTCCACTCGAAGTTGTTTACCATGCGAATCAATCCACGTCTGATGACTGCAATATCAATGATCACATGTTGGTAGTATTAGACCCATACCACCTTCCATATTGGTTAGACTCTCCTCCACGATATTTAGATTATGTCCTACAATATTTTCCATCTAACGAGTCTATTATGGAAATAATGTGTTTGGATGAGTCACCTTGGGGGGGATCATCATCATCAATCTTCTTTCCTCCCAAACCTCCTGTTGGTAGAATATGATTTCGAGTATTTTATCTCTTTTGATATTGTCACTAACCCTCAATCGCCCATTCTTATACAAAATGTTGACTCTGAAGGAAATATGAGTAATATCACTCAAACGGTCTCAATTGACATATCCGTAAAACCAGGAATTGTTGAACATGTTCATTTGGGTCAGAACTATTCTTCTTCTTAAATTGAAACTTATACCGCTCTTTTCAAATAATTTTGTGATGATTTTTCCTAGAGCTACGAGGAAATGTCGGGAATTAATCCTTCTATTGGTATTCATGAAATCAAAACTTATCCCGACGTCAAACTTGTTCGACAAAAACTTTGTCTAGTCCATCGAAGGAAAGCTATGATTATCAAAACGGAAGTTGAAAAACTTCTAAAAGTTGAATTCATTTACCCCGTGTTGTTGACCGAATGGGTTTCAAACATTGTCCCTGTTACGAAAAAAAGGCATAATTCATGCCTGTATCGATTTTAGGTATCTTAATCATGCTTTCCCTAAGGACAACTATCCTACTCCTTACATCAATAAGATCATCGATAATCTGTTGAAAGTGTTATTTTTTCATTTATTGACGGCTTTTTTTGCTATAATCAGATAGAGATTCACCCTACTGATCAACATAAGACGACTTTCATATGCCCATGGGGAACATTTTCTTATCGCAAGTTGTTGTTTGGACTTAAAAATGTTGGTGCTACATTACCATGGGCCATGTCATGTGTTTTTCATGATATCAAGCATATAGTGGAACCACACCTCATTCACAACATTGAGTGGATCATGTTGAACATCTTAGGGCCATATTCCTTCGATGTTGCCACTATAATATTCCCTTGAACCCACACAAATGCATTTTTTGTGTGGATATTGGATGTTTACTTGGATTTGTCATTTCCAAGGATGGTATACGAATTGACCCTTTGAAAATTGAGGCTATTTTGGCCCTACCTCCACCGACAAACATTACTGAACTTCAAAGTTTGCAAGGGAAGGCAAACTTCTTGCATCGTTGTGTATGCAATTACACAGAGAAAACAGATTCTTTTATGTGTTTATTAAAGAAAGGGGCTCCTTTTGTCTAGGATTTTCTTGCTCAACATGCATTTGATAATCTCAAGCATGAGATCACACATGCACCTGTTTTGTGTCCTCCCAATTACACAAGAGATTATCTACTCTACCTTGTTGCTTCCACTTCTACCATTAATATGGTATTACTGCAAGAATATCAAGACAGACAAGAACATGTGATCTATTACCTTAATAAGAGTCTTGCTGACTTTGAAACCCATTATTCACATGTCAAGAAGTTAGATTTGGATACAGTCATAGTTGTACAATGTCTTTGTCACTATATTTTGCTTCGCATAACTACTGTTCCTGCAGACGTTAATCCCATGTACTATATTTTGACTAGTCAAGTACTGGGGGACAAATATTCTCGTTGGATCGTAATCCTACAAGAATTTTACCTTTAGTTTCATAAATATACTTCAAATAAATCCTTAGAGTTTGTTGAGCTTATGTGTGACCTTCCTCATATTATTGAGAATTTTGAGCCCATCGACTTGCTTCCTGATGTATCTTTGTTTCTCATTAGTATGATTGATCCCTAGTATGGAGATCTCATTTTATATATCCAAACACAACGTTTTCAGCCCAATTTATCTTAGGATGATCATCGTCGTATCTGACACCATACAAAATACTACCTTATTGTTAATGATACTTTGTATCGTTGTGGTGTTGATTCCATTCTTCAACAATGTCTGACGCACAACAAGGCTGAACAAGTTCTGAATGACTATCACTCTAGAGTCCATGGTGGTCATCTTTCTGGGATGGCTAGAACTTAGAAAATCCTACACGCTGGCTATTTTTGGCCCTCCATTTTTAAAGATTGTCATGAGGACGTAAAAAAACACCCACACTGTCAACTTTTTTATCCCAAAAATTGCATCCACCCTGCTCCTTTACACTCTGTCATCGTTGTTGGCCCTTTCACCAAATGGGATATTAACTTTATGCATTGTAATCCTACCTCAGCTGATGGGCATCGTTATGTCATCGTAGTTGTTGACTACTTCACAAAATGGACTGAGACTATTCCTACATATGATGAGGATGACAAGATTGTCGCTCTCTTTTTGTTCAATCACATTATTGCTAGGTTTGGTGTTCCTCAAGCCATAGTTATTGATTATGGTTCTCATTTCGAAATCAAATGATGAGTGAATTGAGTGCCAAAGTGGGTTTTTTTCATGAAAAATAAACCCCCTACTATCCTCAAGCCAACGGATAGGTTGAAGAAATAAACAAAGTTTTAAAAATGGTGCTCCAACGGATGGTAGGAACACATAAATACAATTGTCATCTAACACTCTTTTCAGCACTATGGGATTATAGAACCACTGTAAAAATATCAATTGGTTTCACACCCTTCCAATTATTCTATGAACTGGAAGATGTTTTGGCTATTGAATGTGAAATCCCATCACTAAAACTAGTCGTCTAACTTCTACCCAACACCACTACCGAGGAAGAACATTTTCTTTATTTGACTAAACTTGATGAAACTCATCGAGATTCTGCTCTCTCCAATGAGACACATAAGAAACACATCAATACTCAATATGATAGATCCGTTCAACCTCTAGTTTTCAATGAAGGTGACCTGGTTCTGACATATGATCATAAACATGACAAATTGGGAAAATGAAAGTTTGAATTTATGTGGTATGGTCCTTATATCGTTGGTCGAGTCTTAGAAAAAGGGGTCGACGAGTTAGTTGATTATGATGGGATACCCATTGGAAAGCCCCGAAATGGGATTTACTTTAAAAGGTACTATGCTTCACTAATTTTGCATTTGTGCCTTATATATTTTGTGTATAATGAACTTTTTGGTGTGGCCTGTTCTTTTGGTTTGGTGTGTTTAGAATCTCGTCCTAACCATAACTACTTATATCACGTCATGTTTGAATCTACATATGGCTTTATATTCTAGTTTTGCAGATGGTGCCAGTCGACATACCCTGAACCTCGCTTCAGCGGCTTGGATACTTAATTCTCCTACTGATGAAATAGTCATCTTAGGGGGAGTTTGTTTAGGTCCTACAACTAATACTATTGTAGAATATCATGCGGTGATCAGAATATTGACTAATGCTTCCTCTCATGGTGTCAATCACTTAGTTGTTTACCTAGAATCTCTTGTGGTTTCTTAGTTAAATCATGTTTACGCCATTCATAACCTAGTACTTCTTAGTCTCTTCCATAGAGTACACTTAATTGAAAGGTCATTTGAGTTCATTGAATAGCGACATATTCCAAGATATATGAATACGATTGTCAATTCGTTAGATAATTATGTCTTGAATTAGTATATTGCACATTCTTGAGAAATTTTTAAAATAAGTAGTTTTGGCGAGATTTATGTATATACATTCCATCACAAAATGTTTATAAAGCCGAAAAAGAGTTTTTTATATTATGCATAATTTTTTTACAAAAAGGGTACTGAGACCAAAATCTGAAGCATGAAGCTTTCAATACATCATAGCGACAAAATATGAAGCTCTTGGCTTTCAATATAACACTATATCACTACTAGCACTAATGATGCTCATGGTAGCACATGATGCCTCTAGCCACCTGTTGAAGTAGCCATATGAATCGGCCAGACACTCCAACTATATGGTTGGTAACGCTGTGGTAGATCATTTATCAAGATATCCAGGATATCCATGGTCAACCTCTGGAGGTTCTCCTCAACCGCCTGCATCTCCTCTTCTGCCTCTCGATCTACAACTACCATGACTCGACCTCCTCCTCCTCATCTCTCGATGGTAAATGACCCTTCGAGTCTGGAAGATCCAATATATGCATAATAGGATTTAACGTCTCAGTACTAAAAAAATAGCATATCATGAAAATACATAAAAAATATAATTTAAAAAAAAATCTTTCATACCTAGGTTGCTCCATTGCACTCCTTTTGAAAGCACCGAAGCTGGATCTCCTCGAAAATTCGTGCCTACATAAGCATAGTCCTCTACTATCAGTAGCTGACTACTCAACCATATGAAGAATGCAAATTCGTAGGTAATGATGTTTCTGCCGCTACCATGGCATGCCATTACCTATACCCATCGCAACATCCATGGATCTTGTGGGTCGAGATCATTGATCTCTACCTGTGGCTGGAGAAGAGGGACCCGCTCCAATAAGAAAGAAACTATAATCGCTCCATAACTAAATTATTTCAATTCCCCTCTTCTACATTTTGTCAATTGTTCCTTTAAATTTTCTAGGAGACCCTCACACCGGTTAAAGACTATGTTAGCAATAAAATCTAATGCATAGAACATGTGGATCCTAGTCACCTGGTGAGGGACCCTACTGCCTACTACTCATTTAATAGTAAAAAATATGGTCCTTAGGGAGTGGTCTCATACATGTTTAATGGGAATCTTCCCACTTGAAATATGTATCCCTGGAGTGTAGTGTTGCATGATCAAGTCATCAGTTGTAGCCTCGTCACTCCTTGGACCTGAGAGTGAAATTGGTGATCCTCGTCTCGAGAGCCCTATAAGGAATTAGATGGCTTCCACTTTCAAGGTAAGGATATGGGCCCCAATCTGAAAATGTTGTTGATATAGGTCCCACATCCTTATCAAATAGTCCAAGAGGCGTACATGGGCCCTCATTCCTGGAATGAGGAAGAATTTTAGTAACTTGTATTCCCTTAGATATTGAACAGTAATTGGATCATTTGCAGCTTGCATATCATCTAGTTCATGCTCCCTTTCATTCCATTGCACCATGTTGGCTAATAAAATCTACATGAGAAGCAAATATGAGAAGTTTAGAACCTTTTTATACCAAAAAAATTCAGACATTTGCTCCCTTTTTTATTTTTTGGGTCATTCTACCACTTCCATAGCTCGGTTTTGTACATAGGGAGGGAACACCACACTTTGTGTTGTCGGGATGTGCGTCATTATTCACTGTCGCACTTCCCAAAAGGGAATAGTGTGACAACAAGGGTATGCATTTTCCTTTAAGAAAATGGCCCAAAAATCCATTAATTTACCATGAAAAAAAATTGTCATCAAAATGAAGAGTTAAGGGAGGACAGTTACCTGGATCAGACAGAATGAAGAATGGTCACCCGATGCTTGCACAATCTCCACGCAAAATTTGACCTCAAAAGGGGGGTTTCTCCACTCAAATTGGGTAAAAATGTGTAATATCACTGATCTAAATCAGATCTGAAATATTAACTCTTACTACTGATATTATCAAAAGTGGAATAAAATTTTACAAGATGATCAAGCACTTTCTTCAACAAGGAAAAACATAGGGAGTAAAGACATATGTTGAGAGTGGCAGAGGGTTAGTGGGAGAAACCAAAAGACAATTTTGGAGACTTAAATTTAAGATCCCTAAGCATCTCGAGTTGGGCCCTTTTAGGTTTTGAGCATCATCCAGGATGAATTCTACTACCAAGAGTTTAGGTGTCCCAACCAATGCAAACTAAGATTTGAACAGTCAATTCCAAGAAACCAAGAATAAGGAAGGATCAGGTCATTTATAAGTCTTTTTTATGAAGTAAATATCCATTAAGCAGGTTTAGAAAAGTTCTGGACAGTTTGGGAGATTTTGGGAGTGTTTGGGAAAAACTAGCAGAATTTGGACTAAAGATTGTCTGTGTAGAGGAGGCATCTCAAGAACTGTATAGCCTCAACAAATTTTATTTTTGTGAGTTTTTTTGGGTTTTGGGGTGATTTTATTCCCTACAACAACTTACATAATCAAATTTGAGCATATAGAACAATCATGGCATCAAAAACAATAAAAGTAGTCAAATTTGACTAGCTAAAGAGCATATGTAAGCAAATAAAGATGAAATTTGATTATGTACTTTATAAGCTCTACGAATAATGATTAACAGAGGTTTCTAAGACTCTATTAAGAATCGTAAAACTAAAATATCATTATCATGTCCATTACATAACTATCAATGCATAAAAACTTACAAAAGGCTCATTAAATGAGCATTAGGATGCCTCTCTCATTGAAAATTTGGCATTACGAACTTCTTGAGAAGAAAGATTACTATATATCAGAGATAAAAATGATGAGAATAATATAATAATCTCATAAATAATTTGAAGGAGGTGATCTCCCTCAATGGTGCCCAATACTAAAGATTGGAGGCTTGAAGCCAACACCCAGTACCAATCTCACATTCCTGAGAGCATAAGTGAATTCTCCTTCATCGGAGCTTGATTTCCAAGGATGAATGGCTGGTATTTGAGCTTGATCCTAGTCTTCAATGTTTTCTCTTTGGCTCTCTATGGCTGCACTGAAGAATAGAAGGGAAGATAGAAGAGTCTAGGTAAGGCTGGGGCACATCACCCAAGGTAGTTGAGGCACATTACTCATACAAGAAGCTATGCTTCACTCAACATCAAAAGAATAATGATCAAAAGATTTTCAAAGGAGTTGGAAGCATTCTTTTATAGACCGAGTGACTTGTTGAGTAAGTCATCCAACCTGTTTGGCAAGTTACCCACTTGCAAACCTTAACCCTAAGCCATGAATGTGCCTTCCTTGAGGAAATTAGCAAGTTAATCTTTTAGATGATGTTTCCTTGCTTGCATCATTCAACCAAATTGGAAATTGTGCCCTCCTTGAGAAAAAGTTTCCTTCTTTGTGACGGATTATGTTTCCTTTCTTACATCCTTTAACCAAATTGGAAATTGCACCCTCCTTAACCAAAAGTTTCCTGCTTTATGACTGGTTGTTTTTCCTGCACTTTCCTTCTTTTAAATCTACCTTGCTTTTCCCTGCTTTTGACAGTTTCCATCATTTTTATGATAGATTTCTTTTGACTTATTTTGTACTATTGCCATTTTTCATCCTAGGAAAGTTGGCTTTCCTCATGCGCCCTCCTGACTTGACAACTCATTTCCACATTAATTATTTTTCATAATAATTAATTACATAAAAAACCAGAATTAGGAATTTAATCTAATACATTCATTCATAGTATTAACTAATCAAAATTCCATGGGAAGAATTCATTATGATTCATTTTTAAACCCCCAGGCCTGATAAGGTCAATACTTTTAATGTCCTTCAAGGAAGGGACATGACAATCTTCCCCTCCCAAGTCTGCTTGTCCTCAAGCAAAAGCAATATTGGGTGCTCCAAAATTTGTTCACCCTCCCAAGTGGAATATTCATTGGGAAAACCTTTCCACTGCATGAGATATTCGTTAATGGTCTTGTTCCTCGGCCTCCTTTCTCTAGTCTGGAAAATGTTTTCTGTCACTAGGACCAAATGGCCTTCATCTTCAAGGGGTGGAAGTTCTTCTAATACAATGATATGTTGGCCTATTGCTTTCTTTAGGAAAGATACATGAAATACATTGTGGATCTTGCTTTCAGGTGGCAACTCCAATTCATAGGCCACTTCACCAATATTCCTCAAAATTTTGTAAGTCCCATAGAACTTAGGTTATAGTTTCTCATCTCCCTTTGTCTTCAAAGAGGATTGCATGTAAGGTTGTAACCTCAAGTAAACTAAGTCTCCTTGGAAGACTCTCTCAACCCTATGCTTATCATCATTCATTTTCTGTTGGTTCTGTGCAACCTACAATTTTTCTTTGAGTTCCCTTTATATGTCTTGATTCTCTTAAATCCAATATTTGGATTTTTGGGCTCTATAGTCCCCAAACATCAGCTCTGCAAAGGATGGGGCCTCATATCCATACAAAGCCATGAATGGATTCATCCTAATAGATAGGTGAAAAGTGGTGTTATAGCAAAATTTTCCCGGGTGGAGCCATGAGGCCCAAGCTTTCTGCTATCCTATGACATCGTTGCGGAGGTAGCCTTCAAGCCATTGATCCACTCTCTTAGTTTGACCATCTGTACGAGGGTGATAACTTGTGCTCAGTTTCATATTTTTTCCCACTAGTTTGAACAAGACTTGTCAAAAAACACTAGTGAACTTATTTTCCTAGTCACTGATTATGGTCTTGGGTAAACCATGTAGTCTGAAAACATATTTGAAAAATAGTGCAACAACTTCACTAGCTGATATAGTGGAGGTGATTACAAAGAAATGTGAAAACTTGGTCAACCTATCAACCACCACATATATGCTATCTTTTCCTTGGAGTTTCACCAGTCCGGTGATGAAATATATGGAGACACTTTCCCATTCCTGTTCTAGAATAAGGAGGGGGTGGAGGAGTCTAGCAGGGTGTGTGTGCTCCATTTTGTTCTGTTGGAATGTATTACACTCTCTCACATGCCTTAGAACATCTTCATTGAGGCCCTTCTAGGTGAACTTCTCTCTTACCTTCTAGTAAGTCTTAAAAAAACCAGGGTGGCCAACCACTCATGCATTATGTGCGGCCTCTAAGATCCTCTTCTTTAGTTATGATTCGGGTACTAAGAAAATTATATCCTTGTAATAGATGAAGTCTTTGTGTACCTTGTGTGCCTCATTCTATATTACTCCATCCAAAATTCCACATGCTTTTGAGTATTTAGTTCCCAACTGTACCTTCCATTTAATTAGCATTTGCAACAACGATAGTGTGGGTTTGCAGGAAAGTGCATCAGCCACCACATTCATCTTTCCCTTCTTGTATTCAATGTCAAAGTCATAGGATTATAGTTTTATTACGCATTTATGATGTCCGTCATTAATCTCCTTTTGGGTAAGGAAGTTCCTTATATTGTTGTGATCAGTCTTCACTATGAACTTGCTTCCCACCAGATACTACCTGAACTTGGCTAATACATGCATGATGGCCAACATCTCCTTGTCATAAATAGAATATAACCTTTCATGGGGCTGTAATTTTCTGCTCTCATAGGCAATGGGGTGCCTTTCTTGCATCAAAACAATTCCAACGCCTTCCTCGGAGGCATTGCACTCCAATAGAAAAGGCTTGGTGAAATCTGGCAATGATAGCACCAGATAACTGATCATTATATCCTTTATCTTATGGAAATCGTGTTTTTCTTCCTCATTCCAACTGAATACCCCCTTCTTGGTCAAATCTATCAAAGGTGAAGTGAAGTTGGAATAACCTTTGACAAATTTCTGGTAGTAGTAGCATAGTCCAATGAAGCTTCCCAACTCAGTGAGGTTTCTTGGGCTTGGCCAATCCAAGATGGCCTAGATTTTCTCTTAGCACACCTTGACCCCTTCTTGGCAGATCACATGACTGAGATAGAGCATCTCAGTCATGTCAAATTCATGCTTGGACAAGTTAGCATAAAAGGATTGATTTGCAAGTATAGTTAGCACAACATCTAAAGGGAGCAGGTGCTCTTCCCATGTCCTACTATAAATCAGAATATGATAAAAAAAACAAGGAAATACTTACAGAGCTTCTCACTGAACACCTTGTTCATGTAAGATTGGAAGGATTCCGGATCATTAGTTAAGCCAAATGGCATGACGAAAAACTCAAAGTGACCAAAGTGAAAACAAAAGGTTGTATTATGTATGTCATCCTCCATTCTGATTTAGTGGTATCTCGATCAGAGTCTATCTTGGAGAATAATTTTGCTCCATGCATCTCATCCATTAGCTCATCAATTTGAGGAATCGGGCATTGGTTCTTTATGGTTTCTTGTTCAAATCCCGGTAGTCTATGCACATTCTAAGTGTTCCATCCTTCTTCTTCACCAGAACCATCGAAGAAGCAAAGGGGATGGAACTTGGTCTAATGAGACCCAAATAAAGGAGTTCTTTGATGGTCTTCTCAATATCATCCTTGAAATTCTTTGGATGATTGTAGGGATGAATTTTTATAGGAAGTGTGCCAACTTCTAGCTCAATGTTGTGCTCAATGCCACGGTCTGGTGGCATGCCACGTGGGAGGTTTTCAAAATCCCCCTTATGCTTGTGCAACAATTTTTTTTATGTCTTTGGGATTGTAGGAAACATTGGCAGAAGTTCCCTCAGTGGTTATCCAACACTCAAAAACCCATTCAATGTCACTATGCCTTGTAATAGATCTCATACTATGTGTAGTCACTACTTGCTTTGGGTAGGTATTGACTCCTCTAAGTACTACCTCTTTCCCACCTACATATTTGAATATCATATTGGGAACTTGATAGTCTATTGTGTAATTTACAATGGAGTATAACCATTGAACTCCCAAGACCACATTAGTATCAGCCACATGCACTACATAAAATCTATCAGTCACCGTGTAATTACATATAGTTACTTGCAACTTGGGAATCCACCTCGAGCATTCCATAGAATGATTACCCGGTATGATAACTGTGAAGCCTCCAAATTTTTTAGTGGGTATATTCCTTCTTTCTACCATGGATGCATTTACTAAATTATGTGTGGCCCCTCCATCTACCAGAACATTGGTTGTTTTCCCTTGCACCACTCCTTTGAATCGGGGCACCCTTGACAACACTGCAATTTTTCTCACCTCAGGAGGAGGCTCTTCATCTATTGTTTCACATTATGCCTCTGTATCTATTGGTGGATCTCCCTCTTCTTCTTCAGCCTCACTTTTGGGAAATAATTCAATATAGTGTTCCTTTCCCTTGGCACACTTATGGCCCAAAACCCAAGGTCCTTGACAGGAAAAGTAGAGCTTCTTCCTCCTTAGTTCATCCCGATATTTGTAGGAGTATTTTTTCTTTCCAGGGGCAGGAAGCTTCCTCATAGGAGGTGTTTGATTCTGAAATTTATGGGTAATGGGAGTCTTGGGAGGATACTTGGTCCTTGGAATGGCATCTTGCATATCTCTAGTTTTTCCCACCGCTTCTAGCAAGGTTGAGGGTTGGTAAGCTTTCACCAGCCCTTTCAAAGGTTTTGTTAATCCTTCTATGAACAAAAGGATCAATCTAGCCTCTGAGATGTCAATGACCATAAAAAATAATCTTTGGAATTCATATATGTATGCTTAAGGTGTTCCAACTTGTTTGACATGTGCCAATTCTAGGAAAGAGATATCAGGATCTCTCCGGTCAAACCTTTTTTCCAACCTCTGGGTGAATTCTTCATAAGTAGCCACTTGATCAAGGCCCAAAGTTTTCATGCCATGAAAAAACCATTCATTGGCCTCCCCTTCAAGATGCATGGCTTCCATCTTGATGGCATCCCTCTCAGCCATAAGATTCAATTGGAAGTAAGTGTCCAATTTCTGAATCCAGGAGTTTACTATGCACTTGGAAGTGCCATCAAAGTAAGGTAAGGTGATCTTGCCAATGGCATGTCTCATCTCAAAATTCTGATTTGGAAGCCTTTGAAATCCTTGGGGCTTCCCTATTTACTGAGATTCACAAAAATATTTGAAAGACAGGGCCCTTGTGTACTCCTCACTCAATGTGTGATAGACAACACACCTCTCCTGCCATGAAGCAACTAATTTAGTCTGCACTTCATGGTCTTCTTTGGGTTCCTCCATGAAATTGGGCATGTTAGGTCGGGGATGCAACTTAGGTTCATATTTGAACTCATGAGGCCTATTATGAGGCCCTGTCTTGGAGAATATAGATCCACCCATGATCTTCCTCTCCTCATGCTGGGAGCCAATGTTGCTCCCTTCTCCATCTTTTGCACCTGATTGCTTATCTAGGAAATATCTTGTATATTAACACGAATGAATGATATTATTTGAAATATAGTGCATTTGTTTCAACATATTCTGAACAAAAAGTATGAACTCTTCCTTCTCATCCATCTCCCTGCGGAACCTCCCTTCCATAGAGTCAACTTCCTCTTCTTTGGACTTCTTCCTTCTAAGATCCAAATTGACTTTTGGACTCATTAATGATTATCAAGAGCAAGTATGGAGGACCATGATATGATACCACTGTAATATCCCTTATCTAAATCAGATATTAAATATGAACTCTTACTGTTGATATTATCAAAAGTGGAATAAAATTTTACAAGATGATAAAGCACTTTCTTCAACAAGGAAAAACATAGGCAGTAAAGACATAAACTGAGAGTGGTAGAGGGTCAGTGGGAGAAACAAAAATACAGGTTTGGATACTTAAATTTCATATCCATAAGCATGTGGATGTTGGGCTCTTTTAGGTTTCGAGCATCATCCAAGATGAATTCTACTACCAGGCTTCTGGGTATCGCAACTAGTGAAAACTGAGATTGGAACAATCATTTCCAAGAAACCAAGGATAAGGAAGTATTAGGTGAGATATGAGTCTTTGTTTAGGAATAAAATATCTATTTAAGCAGGTTCATAATATTTTTGGACATTTCGGGAGAGTTTGGGGGTGTTTGGAAAAAACTAGCAGAATTTGGCCTAGAGATTTCTTACGCAAAGGAGGCCTCTCAAACACTGTAAGAACTCAATGAATTATGGTTATATGAGTTTTTTTTGGTTTTGGGGTGATTTTATGACCTACAAAAACTTACAGAATCAAATTTGAGCACACAGAAAAATCATGACATAAAAAACAGTAAAACTAGTAAATTTGGACCAGCTAAAGAGCATAGGCAAGCAAATAAAGATGAAATTCGATTCTATACTTTATCAACTCTGAAAATAATGATTATAATAGGTTTATAAGACTCTATTAAGAATCATAAAACTCATATATCATTGTCATGGCCATTACATCACTATCATTGCATAAAAACTGACAAAAGGCTCATTAAATGAGCGTTGCAATGCCCCTCTCACTGAAATTTTGACATTACTACCTTACTGAGAAGAAATATTACTGTATATCAAATATAAGAATGATGAAAATAATATTAGAAGCTTATAAATGTTTTGAAGGATCTGATATCCCTCAATGGTGCACAATACTGAAGATTGGAGGCTTGAAGCCAACACAAAATACCAATCTCACATTCCTGAGAGCATAAGTGAAGTCTCCTTCATTGGAGGTCGATTTCTAGGGCTTAATGGATGATCTATGAGCTTGATCTTGGTCTTCAATAGATTCTCCTTGTCTCTTTGTGGTTGCACTGAAGAATAGAAGGGAAGATAGAAGAGACTTGGAAAGTTAGGGGCGCATCACCCAAGGTAGTTGAGGTACATCACTCAGACAAGAAGCTATGCTTCACTCAACATAAAAATAATAATTATCAAAATTTGTTTAAAGGAGTTGGAAGCATTCTTTTATAAATTGAGTGACTTGTTGAGCAAGTCATCCAACCTGTTGGGCAAGTTACCCACATTCAAACCCTAACCCTAAGCCATGAATGTGCTTTCCTTGAGAAAATTAATAATTTAAGCTTTTAGATGATGTTTCCTTGCTTTCATAATTCAACCAAAGTGGAAATTGCGCCCTACTTGAGAAAAAATTTCCTTCTTTATGACTGATGATGCTTATTTGCGTGCATCCTTTAACCAAATTGGAGACTGCGCGCTCGTTGACCAAAAGTTTCATGCTTTACGACTGACTTCTTTTCCTGCACTTTCCTTCTTTTAAAATTGCCTTGCTTTTCCCTACTTTTGACAAGTGCCATCTTTTTTATTACGTATTGCTTTTTCCTGCTTTTGTATTGTTGCCATTTTTCATCCTAGGAAAGTTGTCTTGCCTCATGCGCACTCCTCTCTTGACAACTCATTTCCACATTAATTATTTTTCATAATAATTAGTTACATAAAAACCAATAATCAGGGATTTAATCTAATACATGCCTAATTAATCAAAATTAAGCATAATTAATCAAAATTCCCTAGGCATAATTCATTTTTAAACCCCTAGGCACTGACAAGGTCAACACTTTTAATGTCCTCCAAGGAAGGGACATGACAAAATGAAATGGTAAAAACCTTTTACTCTTTTCCCTATTTATTCATTTTTGAATAAAATTTTAATATTATCTTAATCATTTTTTGGTATTTTTATTATATTTTGCCCATATCTTTGGTCAAATAAAGTTCTAATAGTTATTGTGAAAATTACAGAGCAAAGTTTCATGATCATTGGTTATGGAGGAGTTTATTTTTTACTTTTTCATACTCCTAGCTAAACATGAAAAAGATTCCGAGTGCTTATTGATACCATAGTCGTGCTCGTTAAAAACCAAGAAAAAAAGGTATTGAGTATCCTTTTATCACTTTTTCGGGATCATAAAATCTTTACGAAAAAGGAACCCTCCCGAAGTCATCTTTAAGCTCTTTTTAGACTATCTTAATAAGAAAATATTGCCGAGTGCACTTGTCTATTTCCCACTCGTAAAAATATTTGAATGGTCATATCTCCATTGGAAATTTACCCCCTTTTTGGGATTGGACAGACTATTCACAAAAAAAGGAATACTCTAGTCAATATCTAGCTAGAACAATTCTCCTAGGTATTATTTTATACTTTTTTGGACCTCGGGGACTAAGTCTATGAAAATGATTTTTTTGGAGTCTTCTTTATATCTTTTCAGACTCTCTAAACATGAAAAATCACCGAGTTTTCTTTCTTTGAACCTGTAAAATTACACTTTGAAAGACCCTTTCTGGGAAAAAACCTCTCTTTTATTAGTTTCAAGAAATATATGATATTGGACTCGTCGTATGATGAGCTACAACGAGGATTTTTTACCCTCTTCCAGCACGTTAAAAAGAAAATAAGTACTCATTAATCATGATTGGGAAATTAAGGGAATGGGAAAACATTTTTCATTTGTATTAATGGCAGCTTATAGTCACTCTTGAACATGGCACTTGCTTGCATTTCATTCAAACAGTTGGGTAATTAGCTTGTCTTCGAATCAATCCACTTTCATGAGTAATATTACTCCTTTGAGTTGTTCAAAGAATGCATCATCTTTCCTTCCATTATGTTCCGGTCTCTACCTCGTTAAGTCAATGCTTTCAAGTCACTTATCGTGCCGTTAAAAGTTCAAAGGGAGTCTTTTAATGAAACCAACCTCTGCATTTAACTCACCTTCCTTCATGTCGATAATCTTTCAGTCAATCCCTAAGTCTCTCCATACTAAAAAATCACTTCTAATAACTTTATCCCCGTTTTGTATCGATGACAGGGAAACCATCATGGTCGTCCTTTAACGAGTCTATTCCTGTTGACTTCAACACATCATCCGAGAATTAGACTTATAAACTAGTTAGTACCTTGAAGCCTGCATGCCTCAATGGAAGGTTTTCTCGCTTTCAACAGTAGGCTGACATCATTGGTCTTTGATTGAAAGATTCCATTGAGTAATTGCTTTGACTCATTAATTCACATTCGGAGGAATGTACTAGGGTACCTTGGGAATCATTGACATCAATGGTGATTTCCCTCACACTTGTTAACGATATGCCTTAATGATCGATAATCAAGTGGTTTCTACCATGTTCAATGTCAAAACATCTATTCACACAGATAGAATCGTACCATTTGGGATCAGGATGAAGACCCCAGGTGTTCTTTAGGCATTTCATTCATAATATATGCCTTCCCAGGTAGCGAAGAAGTATTTTGTGTATGTGTCATTGCATAGATCCACAATGTATGTCTGGTGACTATAACCAGATTTGAGTCATTATGACATAGAACTACGTTGTAATGTTTGGTAGTTATAACCCAATTCGAGTCCTTTAGCATGGATCTACATTGTATTTTAGTTTCCATGACTTGATTTTATTCACATGGATCTGCAATGTATTGGTCGGTAGCCATGTTATGAATCATTTGGGACACATGTATCACAGTATATTGTACTGCAGAAAGTCCTTGTTTATTATTGATAAGTTTCTAATCGGTGATCCTTTACCTCAATGATGTAACCATTCTCTATCAAAGTATCTCACCTATCGTATCCCTCTAGCCTCATACTTTACGGGGCAATTTGTTACACCAAAATATCGTCATCATCATGAACTTGAGATTTGTTGATCTAGGAGGATCTTTCATTGTTGATCATTATATAAGTCTTCAAAAAGAGAAATAATGCTTACCAGGGTAAAGAGCTCGTCTTCAGCTTTCCATCAACGCTCATTTCACGTGAAACGACTTCTGGATTCATAAATTATCAACAGTTTAAGTTTCAACAAAATGGTGAAAATGGCAAAAGAAAATTGTCAATACGGTAAAAAAAATATAATGCTAAAAGTTTGGTTTAGAAAAATTGGTTGGAGTCTATGGGATTTGAACCCAAGACCTCCCTATAGCCCAAGCCTTCCCCAATTTGTGCTAGCCAAGGTTCCCACCGATGGTCCTTAATAGAGTTATGGAAAACATTGAATGTAAGTTTGAGTTTATATATTATAAAAAGGGGGCCCAAGCCTTCCCCAAATTGCGCTAGCCAAGGTTCCCATCGATGGTCCTTGATAGAGTTATGGAAAACACTGTATATAAGTTTGAGTTTATATATTATAAAAAGCGGGGGTCGAGTGCTGAGCCTTCGATCCATAAACCAACACTGGGGCTATGTAAGGGTAGGTGGAACCAACGTGGACTTATACCATATGCGCACCATTCAAACCTTCTTAGAGCATGGGAAGGGGAGCGACCCACGGGCTTGAACCCGGGACCTCTCCCCAAATATTTCGATAATTTACCATTGGGATAAGTCCCCATCGTTGAGTAAACAACGAAATAATATCCTTAAGAAGTTGAGGTGCCAAAACTATTTAAACCACGGTTTTCCAACCATGGGACAGAGTTCAGAGACCACATAACATAGCACAGGCTTGCATAGAAAATGATGTAGGGTACATGCACAAATCCTGATGCATACAACCATTAATGGGCATAGATCCTAAGGTGAAATCCATACAGTCCATACTATTTTGTTTTATTTGCAGGAAGAATTTCTCGATATGCGTGCCAGAGGAGGCCTCAGGAAAACATAGTCAACTTTATACTCATTTTTCTTAGAATTTCGCAAGGAATTCAGTGGTGATGTTTGTTTCTATTTCTGACTAGTAGAACTCCAAAGTGTTTTGAAAACACTCATTTTGTAAGCTTTGAAGACTTAATAAGATCGACCTTCCCAATATTGGAAGTGGCTCGGAGATGTAGCCTAGGAGGGGTGAACTCTGTTATCATGTGTTGTCTCCATTTTCTGGTTTTCATATCTCTTTTATTTTCTTATATGAATGTTTTAAAGCATTAAAATTTCATATTTTAAGCTTGACTTATGAGTATTTAACATGCAAATTTATGGTTAAAAGATCATGAAATTTCAGATCAAGTTTGGTATCAGAGCTAAATAACCATTGCATTGTGAGTTTATGTTAACAAGATCCAGGATTCAACATGGTGAAGGAGAACTTGAAGAGTTTGATCCAGATATTGGTTCAAGAAGAGGGAAAATGTCTTCCCCAAAAGGAGAAGAAGCATCTTCTTCTATCCCATCTGAAGGGGAATTTCTGAAAGCTTTCATGAGAATGCAAACGATGGTAGAGGAGCTCTATCAAGATCGGAAGAGAGGTGAACAAGGAGGTCCATCTCATGCTGAAGGTAAAAAAGAAGGAGGTGATGAGGAACCTCCTAAAAATCCACCATGTTCTTCATCTTATCTTGATGGTTCTTTACATTCTCCATTTGAAAAGAAAAAAGAAAAAAATGGCTTTAATGTGCTCAATTAAAGCTAGATATAAAGTTTGAATTACGTATGTATAATGAAGAGCTTAATACTGAGAAATTGGACAGTTGGATCCGTCAAATTGAAGCTTATTGTAGGATTAAAATTTTTATTGAAGATAACATTAAGATTCAGTTGGCTTCTCTCCAACTTGGAGGGATGGTTCTCATCTGGTGGGAGAGCATATCTCAAGAGGATCTTGCCAAAAAAGGCAATATCATCTCCTCTTGGTATGAGTTCACATCAGCATTAAAAAAGCAGTTTTATCCATTAGGGTACATGCAACAAGCTATGATGGACTAGAAGAATCTGAGGCAAGGTAAGGGACAAAGTGTGTAAGATTACACACAAGAATTATGAAAAAGAGCATTGGTACTTGGTATACCTCTCTACACCCAGGAAACTCTTCTCAAGTATATAGGAGGATTACATAGTTATTTACATCATATGATATTGATGTTTAATCCGACTAACCTTGATGAGGTGTGTGCTCAAGAAACTCGCATAGAGACGAAGGGGAAGAATACCAAAGAAAACTTTTCCAAGAAACCTTTCAAACTTGATGGAAACAAGTCTAAAGGTAAGGGGAAAGGTAAACACACAACTACTATGAAGAAGGAAGGAGATAAGGCTACGTGTAATTATTGCCATAAGAAAGGTCATGATGCTTTGGAAACTTCATATGTATCTCAAGCCTGAGAAGTTTCAGAGTAAAGAAGTCAAAAAGACTATTGCAGCAACAATCCAACATTATTTGGGTTTAGACTTTGGGGATGAAATTAAGGTGGTTGCTACAAGCATTAAAGGTAAAATTCCTTCTTGTTCTATTTCAAGAAATGAACCTATCATTGATGAAAGAAAGAGGAGTGGGTTATTTCATATTAGAGTAATATCTAAACATACAAAAAATGATACTCTTTTTTATAGTAGATCACAAGCAAACCTCATTTTATAAGAAATTGTTAAGAAATTACAACTGGAAACTAAGTGACACCCTAAACCATATCCACTTGGATGGGTATGTGATAATGCACAATTACAAGTTACAAAACAATGTGGACTTAGGTTTTCCATCACTTCTGGATTTGTTGATGAGGGATATCCAGATGTGGTTCCATTGGATATCTCTGGTATTGTTTTGAGTAGTCCATATCTATATGATAGGAAGGCTATATTTTATAGGGAAGATAACAGGTATCGACTCACTAAGGATGGCATTGAATATATCGTTCGTGCACATCGCATGAAAACTAATATTTCTTTAGTTTTTGCAAATCAAATGAAGAGGTTAGTAAATGCAAGTAAGAACCTTGTTCTTATGATAATAAAACCAAAATATGTTGAACAAACTGAATCCTTTAAAGGTTGTGATCCTAAACTTAAAAAGGACTTGATAAAGGTGGTATTTTATTATGATATTTTGTTTCAAGAACCTAAAGGCTTACCTTCTAAAAGGGAAATTCAACATGAAATTCATTTACAGCATGATGCACCTCTTCCTAATATTGGTATGTACAGGTCTTCCATTGTTGAGAATGCAGAGATAAAGAAACAGGTTCAGGAATTGACTGAAAGAGGGGCCATTCGGCCAAATTCCTCTCCATGTGGTTCACCAATTGTTTTGGTGTCAAAGAAAGATGGCACATGGCACATGTGCATTGATTACAGGGCACTAAACATAATTACAATAAAGAACAAGTATCCTCTTCCTAGAATTGATGATATTTTAGATAAGCTTAAGAATGCAATATTTTTCACTAAGTTAGACTTACGAAGTGGCTATCATCAAATCCTTATTCATGACAATGATATTTGGAAGACTAATTTCAAAACTAAACAGGGATTGCATGAATGGATGGTGATGCCCTTTTGGCTTTGTAATGCACCCACAACATTTATGATGGTAACGAATGGTGTGTTTAGGCCCTTCATTGATGAATTTGTTATAGTCTACTTAGATGATATTTTGATTTTTAGTCGAACTTTGTAAGAGCATGTGAAGCATGTTAAAAAGGTATTGGATGTACTTGTAAGGTAAAAGTTGTACCTAAAGATGTCTAAATGTGAGTTTGGAAAGACATATTTAGTTTATCTAGGTTACATTGTAGGGGGTGGTGAATTGAAGATTAATCCCTCTAAAGTGGCGGTAATTGTAAACCGTCCTAAGCCAAATAATGTAACAGATGTAAGAAGCTTTTTGGGAGCAACCCAATACTGGAGAAAGTTCATTGCGAACTTCTCCTTCATACCTTCCCCTTTACATGCTTTGACATGCATGAACAAAGTCTTTTAGTGGGAAGGAAAGGAACAAAAATCCTTCGACACACTGAAAGAAAAGATCACGATAGATCCAATACTTGCACCGCCAAATCTACAATAACCATTCGAGATAGAAACTGATGCTAGTGGTTATGCAATGGGGGCAGTCTTAATGCAACATAAAATACCAATATGCTATGATTCTGAAACTTTCTCTAAAACAATAATTAACTATCCAACCTATGACAAAGAGTTGTATGCATTAGTACAAAGTGTTAAAAAGTGGAAACATTACCTAATGGGTAAAGAAACAATCATACATACTAATCACTAACCACTACAATATTTTCAATAAAAAGCTAAGCTACAACAATCAAGGAATTTCAGATGGATGGGTTTTCTGCAACAATTTCACTTGGTTACTAAGTATTAGAAGGAATTTAGAACAAAGTTGCAGATACGCTATCTAGACCTCCAATAAATGCTTCTATTGTCATTCAACAAAGTCCTCTAGTACATGTAAGTTATGTTGAACAATATACTAAGGTTGAAGATTTTAAAGAAGTTTATGAATCACTAAGGAATGACTATCATAATGAAGAATTGAAATATCATATCAATGACAAGTTGTTGTACCGTCTTAATAAAATTTGTATTCCATAAAGTGAAAGAGTGCATGTGATAAGAGAAGCTCACACTTCTCTCATTTCAGGACATTTTGGAGTAGGTAAAACTGTAGCATAATTACAAAAAAAATTCTATTGGCCTCGAATGAATGATACAATGTCCAAATATGTAAAAGGTTGTGTTATGTGTGCAACAAGCAAACCAAGTAACAGAAAGTTAGGCTTGTACACTCCACTTCCAGTTCCTTCTCATCCATGGGAAAGTGTTTCAATGGATTTTGTAGGAGGTTTACCAATGCCTAGAAACCGACATGATTATTTGTATGTTGTTGTGGATCGATTTAGTAAAATGTGTATACTCATGCCTTGTAAAAAGCAGATCATAGCTGAGATGTCTGCTCATTTTTTCTTTCAAAATGTATGGGTCCATTTTGGACTTCCTACTTCTATTATTTTTTATCGAGGTTCTCGCTTTGTTGGGAATTTTTGGTCATCTTTATGGGAACTTATGGACACAAAGTGAAGAAAAGCACAAGGTTTCATCCACAAACTAACGAACAAACTGAAGAGGTCAACTGAACTGTGATACATCTTATTTGAGGGTATTGTGCTAAGAATCCAAAACTTTGGGATGAACAATTGCATTATGTACATCATGCCTACAACATAGCTATACACTCTTCTACTTAGAAGTCTCCATTCGAGACATGTTTTCGGTACTTTCCAAAGTCTCATTTAGACTTTGTTTTTGGGAAAGATACAATGGAATGTGTACAGGTTGATGCAGATAAAGCTTAGAAGTTTATTTAGCACATCCAACTAATTCATCAAGCAGTATAGGAACAATTGGAATCAAGTGAGGCCAAATACAAAGAACAACATGAAAAGCATTGAATAGATCATCATTTCCATATTGGTGATCAAGTATGGCTTCATATTAGCAAACATCGACTCCAAGGTGAAGGTAGAAAGTTTAAAGCTATCAGGTATGGACCCTTTACAATTTTGGATAAAGTTGGTAATAATGCTTTCCGGTTATAATTTCCTCCTTATATGCAAATGTATTTAGTTCTTAATGTGGAAAATTTGAAATTGTATGACTAACCTATGATTGTAGACCAAGATGTACAGGTTCAAGCACCTTTTGTGGACGAGTTTGCTCCTGAGTATCTCACTAAACTTCAGGAAGATGTATTACTGGACAAGAAGTTCAGATCTTCATGAAGAGGAGACATGGAGTTTGTTTGTTTAGGGTTAAAAGGAACGCATCCAAGCAAGGCAAGGTGGCTAGAGACCGGAAGAGTGAGGGAGTTGTACCCTCACTTATTTTCTGAATGATTCCATGCTTTTGGTGGCCCAAAGGATTCCTAGAAAGAAGGTTTGATCCAAGAGTATATTTCATTTTTGATCATTAAATAAGTCTTCAAATAGAGAAATAAAGCTTACCACAGTAAATATCTCGTTGTCAGCTTTCTGGAAACGCTCGTTTTGCGTGAAACGACCTTCGGATGCATAAATTATCGATAGTTGAAGTTTCAACAAAAATGGTGAAAATGGAAAAAACAAATGGTCAATATGGTAAAAAAAATATGGCTAGAAGTTTGGTTTAGAAAATTGGTTGGAGTCTATGGGATTTGAACCCAAGACCTCCCTATAGCATAAGACTTCCCCAAGTTGCGCTAGCTGAGTTTCCCACTAATGGTCCTTGATAGAGCTATGGAACACATTGTATATAACTTTGAGTTTATATATTATAAAAAAGGGGGGGGGTCAAGGGCTAAGCCATTGACCCATAAGCCAACATTGAGGTTGTGTAAGAGGAGGTGGAACCAATGTGATGGAGACAAGTCACCATATTCCAACAACATACAATATCACCAAAATTCCAACAATCATGCCATCTCACCATATTATATTACCAAATATTTAACATGGACTTATACCATATATGCACCATTCAAACCTTCATCCAAAGGAGCGTGGGAAGGGGAGATGCCCGAAGGCTTGACCCAGGGACCTCTCCCCAAATATTGCAATACTTTACCATTGGGCCACGACCCCACCATTGAGTAAACAACGACATAATATCCTTAATAAGTTGAGGTGCCAAAAGTATTTAAACCATGGTTTTCCAACCACGGGACAGAGTTTGGAGACCACATAACAGATCACAGGCTTGCATAGAAAATGATGTAGGGTACATGAACAGATCCCGAGGTCTACAACCAATAATGGGCATAGATTATGAGGCATAATCTGTACATTCCATACTATTTTGTTTTATTTGTAGGAAGAGTTTTTCGATATGAGTGCCACACGAGGCCTTAGGTAAACATAGTCAACTTTATACTCATTTTTCTCAGAATTTCGCAAGAAAATCAGTGGTTTTGTTTGTTTATGTTTCTAGCTGATAGAAATCAGAAGTGTTTCTAGAACACTCATTTTTGTAAGCTTTGAATACTTAATAAGATCATCCTTCCCATTGGAAGTGGCCCAAAGACGTAGCCCAGGAAGGGTGAACTTCGTTATCAACTGTCGTCTTCATTTTTTGGTTTGCATATCTATTTTATTTGCTTATGTGAATGTTTTAAAGAATTAAATTTCATCTTTTAAGCCTAATTTATGAGTATTTAACATGAAAATTCACAAGCAAATTTATGGTTAAATGATTTTAAAATTTTAGATCATCAATACCTATGTGTTTTCCTCAATCCCTAAAAGTATGCAATGCGAAATTGATTGAAAATAAGGTTTGTCTTTTCATTTTCCATTTTTTGCAACAATGTCGCACCATGTACATTGACAACAAGCGTCAAACCTCGCCAACACACCCTGCACATTGAAAATATGCATCACTAAAAATTTATGCCTTATTGCAACACGTGATACCCCTAATCAATGCATGTTGACCGTTGACAAAGTGTGTCACCTTTTGTAAAAAGGAAAAAAAAGTTTTCGAGAAGCTTCTAGAAGGAAGCTCTCATGGAGGCTTATCCCAACTAATCAACATGAGTGGCATACGGATTCCTGACCTCTTGGGGATGATCCCTTAGTCTTATCCTTAGAATTCTCAACCCATTCTATCCATTTTGGACTATAAATTATTGCTCACCCTTCATGTTTGGGAGAGAGGAGTGAGATAACCCAAATGATGGCCAAATTCTTTTGAACCTTTGTTTTTTATCCATTAGAGTTTAGGTGAAGCTTTGAGGAAAAGATCTATTGGAAAGGAATTTCAACACCAAGGCATCATGGTTGTTTTATTTCCTCAATTTCATTAATATATCAATTTTTCCTTTCCCATCAATGATTTCTGATTTCATTTAGAATAATTCACCTTGGTCAGTTATTTAAATATATCATATCATCTTGTATGTTTCCATTTGTTCTTGTTTTCTAATCATTTGTAGGTTATCTCTTCATCCACAAGATTGTAGAGGCTCCAAATTAACGATGACAAGCTTCAGTCAGAGGTAAGGATTCATTTCAATCAAGTGATTTTATAAATTTAGGGAAAGTTTACATTCTTGTAATGTTTTGTTCTAGATCTAAACCATTTAGGCTAGGGAAATAATCTTTGTCCGCATTGATTGAGAATTTCCAGTAAGAGTTTCTGATGTTGTGCATATGAATATCTATATTCTTGGTCCTTTGTCTTTGTACTGGGTCATTTGATATCCTTATTGCACTCTGGTTATCATGGAAGATGACTGTAGGAGTGCGAATGTAAATACCAAATTCAAAAATAATACCTTTCAACCACACACATTGAGTTGTTGCATTCACAACTCCTTTGTATTTTGCCTCTGCTGAAGAGAGTGAAATTGCAATTTTATTCTTACTTAATTAGAAAATATGTCTTCTCCAAGCATGGAAACAAATCTAGAAGTTTATTTCCGGTTTGAGCTATCACCAACCCAATCAGAGTATGTAAAAACATGAAAATACAATGAACCAACAACATAATGAGTCCTATGAGACTTGGTTTCTTGCACATAGTGCAAGATCCTTTTGGATACCCTCCAATGAAGGTCATGTGATTGCTCCATGTACCTCAGAGCTACACTCACTGCATATTCAAGATCAAGTCGAGTGTGAGTCAGATACAACAAACTACCAATCGGTTGTCTATACAGGGTGCTATTCACCAAGTGTGTAGATTCAACTTCTTCAAGTTGAACTCCGAAAAGGAAAGGAAAACTTGTTGGCTTGAATTCTTCCATCTTGAAATTATTTAATAGATCTAATGCATATTTTGTCTGAGATACTTTAATACTTGATTCAGGCTGAGAGATCTGGCAAGTCCCAAAAATTGTCCAAGTATTCCCAAGTCAGTCATGGAAAAAGCTTGATGTAAATTTGTTTTCAATGAAGAAATATGATAAATGGAGCTTTCTATGATCAAAAGGTGATCAACAGATAACATAATAATAAAAATTGAACCATTTATTAGCTTCATATAAACATTGGGGTCATATTTGCATCTGTTGAAATTTTGTGAGAAGAGAAGATTCTCCATCTTGGCATACCAATCTATGGGAGTTTTCTTAAGCCCGTACAATGATTTCTTCAACCTGCACATAAGAGAATGGTAAAAAATATATCCTTATAGCTAATTCATATGGGTATCTTCCTTGATATCAAAGAACTATTGACATAAGTATTTCTTCTTCAAATTGAACACTTCTTTCAATGAAGGATTTTTGAGTGGTCATATTCAGTAGCTTGCAACCCTTTGAGTCATCTGGATAGCCAACACATATGCATGATTGGATTTGGGGATGTAGATCCCTTCTCTTCTCTAGAGGAGTGACCATCTTCAATGCCCACTCCAAGCTTTGAAAGGAGTGATCATCTTCAATGCTTTATGTGGAACCCCTATTCTATATATAGGCTACATATTTGATAGCTTCAACCCAAAGTATTGGAGACAATGATTTGGACTCCAATATGAAAGTAGCCATCTCTTTGAGAGATATGCTCTTCCTCTCAAAAAATCCATTTTGTTGAGTAGTGTATGGAATTGTATGCTGCATCTGGATATGTGGAAATTAATCCCAGTCTTAGTACAATTGAACTCACAAAAATTGCTTGAAGACATGCATAGATCCACTCAAATTGGAGATTGAAATCTGGGAATAACACTAACTTGCATTGCATAAGTGTACATTATCCAACCTTTTTAATGAGTAGGCTGTCCAAATATATAATTACATTAGAGATTCAAATACCAAAAGAGGCAAGTTGAATCCTCACAATTAGCAGGCTTACTAAAGTAAAAAATCCCGCCCTAGGTGCATAAAACACTTTCCAAATTAGTCAAGGAGGCCATGAATTAGCTGAATATGTAAGCTAATGAGTGATGAAAATTCAGTGAAATCATGATTTTAAGAGAGAAAAAGATGGAGGATGAGTTGGGAAAAAAACAAGGCAGTTTCCATGAGATTAGCTTTTACCTTTTTACCTTAAAGTTGCAGAAAAACAGTCTAAGTATGTAAAAGGAAGGAAAGCACACTTAATAATATAGGAATTCTATATAGTTAGAAGAATCATATGCAGAACCTATGTGGGGCGATCCTGAATGTAAACATGGCAAGTGTTGACCAAGTGATGCAAGTGGAGGCCAATTACCTAGTCTAGAACCTAGGAAATTAATCACGAAGATGAATACATATATCATAAGTATGGGAATGGGTTTTGGGGTATTCTAACACCCCCTTTTAAGCCTGAATTATGTGAAATATGAGAGATATATCAAGGATATAGGGCCTAGAAACAAGGCCTAGTCACCCTTTACATACTTCTTGTCCACAAAAATATGGAAAGAAGAAAAACCTCATGGGAAAAACTTTCTCTAAAAACATGGACATGAACACAATTATCTTGTTTTCAATCTATCTTCACCATGTGATCATCTATCCCAATCAGTGATTTGAGATAGCTAAAAATATTCTTAGTGAATTCTTTGGTGAAGATGTCTATAACTTGCTCAGATGATGCGCAATAGTGTAAAGCAATTATCTCATCATGCACAAGTCCTATGATGTAGAGCATATGGATATATATATGTTTGGTTCATTTTCTCTAAACATGGTTTATAGAGATTCGAATAGAAGTTTGGTTGTCACAAAAAATGACTGTGGAAGTGCCAAACTCAATCCCAAACTCTCCAAGTATTCCTTGCAACCACAAACATTGAGTAGATGCATTCACAAATCCTCTGTATTCTGCCTCTGTAGAGGAAAGTGAAATGGTACTTTTCTTTTTGCTTGACCAGAAAATTGGTTTATATGAAAGAATAAATACATATACATAAGTTGATTTTCTATCAGTGCTATCTCCATCCCAATCATAATCAGTAAAACAAACTAAATCTATGTCATATTTTGCAACATAGTGAATCCCATGTGTCTTGGTTCTTTGCACAAAGTGCAAGATTCTCTTTGCTTCCCTCTAGTGGATCTCATGTGGATGATACATATGTATATATGCCACACTCACTAATAAATATCAGGTCGAGTGTGATTAAGATAGAGAATAAAACCAACTAGTTGTCTGTACAGAGTGTTGTTCACCAAGGAGGTTGAATCTACATATTCAAGCTTAACTCCCGAGAGGAAGGGATTCTTTCTTGGATTATAATGTTTCATGTTTAACTTATTTAGCATGCATGAATCATATTTGGGATGATGTACTTTTATTCCAGAGGTTTATTGGGAAATCTCAACAGCCCCAAATCTGTCATGGAGAAAGCTTGGTTCAAAGCAGCCTTCAATGAGGCAATTTATTTCATGGAACTTCTTGTCACAAAAAGGTCATCCATATACAAGATAATAATTAAGATTGAACCTTGAATCAACTTCAAATAGACATTTGGATTAGATTTGCATCTACTAAAGTTTCGAGATAGCAGAAAGCCATCTATCTTGGCATACCAAGCTCTGGGAGTTTGTTTTATCCCATTTAATGATTTCAACAACTTGAAAAAAAGAGATGGAGTAGTAACAAAACCTTCTAGATGCTGCATACATATCTCTTCTTTGATATCACCATGTAGGAAGGCACTCTTTACATCCATGTGATGTACCTCCCATTGCTTGGATGCTGCAATGACCAAAACTAGTCTTATTGGGTCCATATTTGCCATTGGTGCAAAGGTATCATTGTAGTAAATGCCTTGGAATTCAGAGAATCCCTTGGATACTAATTTTTAATTCAGAGGAGATCCATTAGCAACAAAATTTGTTTTGCATACCCCTTTTCACTTCACTAGCTTTCGTCCAGGTGGGAGTTCCATGTCTCATTTTTTTGAAGTGAATGCAATTATTCTTCCATGGTTGTTTTACATCTTGGATCATTTGAATCTTATTCATATGATTTTGGATCAGATTCAATTGTCATATAACACTTCTTATCAAATCTTGGATATTTGACAGAGAGGGCACTCTTGAATTGAGATCTAGTTCTCCTAGAATAACTAGGATTCCCAGCTAGTTCCCCAACTGCTTGAATGGTATTTTCTACCTACTTAAGTCTTGTATGAGTGTTTGTATATACAATTGAATCTTCATTATCAGACATATTAGAATCATAAATCTTATTAGAGTCTTTACTTACAATCAGAGGTGGTGGTGAAGAGGATTCTCCAATTTCAGCTGCTGGCATATGCTCTTCTTGAAACTGAGCACTCCTTTCAATGAAAGATTTTTGAGTGCTCATGTTGATAAATTTGTACCCTTTTGAATCTTTTGAATATTGAACAATAGGGATTCTTGGCTTTGGGGTTGTGAATCCTTTTTCTTTTTAGGTGGAATTCTAGCCCAAGTTTTAGAGCCAAAAGTCTTGAAGTGGGGCACATCAGGCTTGTGTCCACTCCAATATTTGAAAGGAGTAATTCCATACAAGGATTTTTGAGGCACCCTATTCTAGATATAGGATGCACACTCGATTTCTTCATCCCCAAAATTTGGTGGCAAAGTTTTAGACTCCATCATGCAAGTGGCCATCTCTTTTAGATATCTAATCTTGCTCTCAGCAACACCATTTTGTTGAGGTGTGTAAGGAATAAAATTATTCATCTAGATAGCTCCATCTTCACAAAATTGTATGAATTTATATTATACATATTCACCACCATTATTATATCTGAGGACCTTGAGCTTTCTTCCAAACTGGTTCTCTACTAGGGCTTTAAAACCCTTGAAGAGGTCAAAGAATTCTGACTTGTAACTTGAGGAAGAATACCCAACAGTATATGGAAAAGTCATCAATGAAGGTTAGGAAATATTTGGATTGACTCATTGACATATGAGGGAAAGGACCAACTATATTACAATGAACAAGATGAAGGGGTGTAAAGGTTCTCTTATGATTGACTCTCTCATACTTGTGCTCTGGGTGTTTTCCTAGAATGCATCCTTGACAAACTCTAGAAAACTTGATTTTGGGAAACCTTATGACCATATATTTGTCACAAAAATCAGATAGATACTTGTAGTTTATATGGCCAAACCTTTCATGCCATAGCTTTCTAGATTCATTAGCATGAGTGAGGAGACCAGAGGGGTTTTAGAAGGGCATGAAGTTTGAGAACTTGTACACTTTGGAGCTATGATAAAAAAAATCTTTTGCTACGACTCTACCATTGGAAATATGAGAGATTTATACATCATTGGGAGTGAAGAAAACCTTCTTAGAAGACCTCGTGTGGGTCATATGATAGGCTGACAGGAGGTTGGAAACAAGACCTAGGACATACAAAACATTATTGAAGGAACCATAGTCAATATCTATTCTACTCATCCCTTTGATATCAGTTTTAGAGTCATCGCCCAATACAATCTTAGGACCATTCAAAGAATCAAGAGAGGTGGAGGCCTCCCTTGTCGAAACCATATGTCTTGAAGCTCCAGAATTAGTGATGAAAGAAGAGCATCTTACAATGCTTTCTACTGGGGCATGAACTCTCTCCTTGTCTTCAAAATTTTATCCCCCCTCCTTCTTATTTCTGCCTTTAGGAAGATATATATTATGCTTTTCAATGAGTTGAGTCATCATGTCAATTTGTTTCTTCATGCAGGAGCTCTCTAGATGGAAACCCCTATAATATTATTCGCACTTGCTCATATCACCCTTTCCTTTCTTCTTTTGGGGATTCTTCATGAAGCTTGGAGACTCCTCTCGAGACTTTTATTTGTCTCTATTTTGATCAGGAGGCTTCTTTGGATTAGCCTTCTTCTTTCCTTTGGAATCCTTATTTGAATCTCCAACAACCAAAGCTTGATCTTTTGAAGGTTTAATGGTGCCCATCATGACCAACTTGTCTTGCTCCTGGGTCAAATATTCCATGAGCTCTGCAAGTGAAGGCATCTTCCACTTTCAAACAGTTAACTTTGTGGCATGGAAGGTCAAAACAAACACTAAATAATCAGGGCCTAACTTTAAAATTATGGCCAATATTAGTTGTTCATACTTCTTTTCTAGTCCACACTTATTTAGTTGAAGAACAAGAGCTTTAAACTTAGAGAAATAGAGTTGTAAGGACTCGAAATTGGTTGAAATCAATGAGATAAGCTCATTCTCCAGTTGACATCCCCTCATTTCATCTATTTTTCCAAACAAAGTTTGAATTTTATCCCATACTTCATTTGGTGAGGTCAATCCATCCAGATGGAAAAGAAGGTCTCTGGAAATACTGAGACACAAGAGACCATAAGCCTCATCTCTCCTATTGTGACAATTGATATGCTTTGATGCTACATTAGGCTCAAATTCAGTTTCCATGGTAACCTTGTAGAGTCCCTTTATCATCATTAGGATCTCCATCTGTTCGTTCCATTCGAAGTAGTTGAATGGAGTCAAGATGATATGTTGAGATTGATCCATTTCTTCAGCAACTGCACCTTGAGTAGACTAAATGTGCTCCTTGGGAGAGTGATAATCGATCCTGCAATAGAAAAAAGAGAGGAGAACAATCAAACTAAGGGATATCTTATATAATGTGGAAATTAAGCCAAGTTTTAGTACAATTGAACTCACAAAAATTGCTAGAAGACATGCATAGATCCACTTAAATTGGAGACAGAAATTGGTGCATAACACTAACTTGCATTGCATGAGTGTACATTAGCCAATATTTTTAATGAGTAGGTTTTCCAAATATATAATTACATCAGATATTTGAATACCCAAAGAGGCAAGTTGAATCCTCACAATTAACATGCTTACTAAAGTAAAAAATCCCCCCTAGGTGCATAAAACACTTTCCAAATCAGCCAAGGAGGCCACAAATTAGATGAATAAGGCATGCCAGCTAATGAGTGATGGAAATTCAATGAAATCATTCTTTTAAGAGAGACAAATATGGAGGATGAGTTCCGAAAAAAACAAGGCAGTTTCCATGAGACTAGCTTTTACCTTTTTTTTTATCTTAAAGCTGCAGAAAAATAGTCTAAGTTTGTGAAAGGAAATAAAGCACACTTACTAATATGGGTAGTCTTAATAATTGGCATAATCTTATCCAGAATCTGTGTGGGGTGATCTTGGATGTAAAAATGGTAATTTTTGACCAAGTGGTGCATGTCATAACCCCAAAATTTCATAAAAATTTAAAATTTTTAAGATAACATAAAATGTCTAAATACGTAGTTTACTAACTGCTAGCGGTTAGTAGAAAATGAAACAATTTAACAATTCGTATTAATTAGTTTCATAATACAATAACTAATACAACTTTCATTTTCATAAGGTATACAAGAATGGCTTGCATTCAGATTTCTTTTAGCTTTATTAATAATTTTACTTTTTGGCAAGTAGGTGAAATCTATCTTTGAAAACTTGGGCTTACTTAGCATTATGCTAACGCCGATGGACTGCTGGTTCTTATAGGTTCAACAGGTAACGATCGATCAAGTAGAATTTTAATTCATAAGGTAGCAAGAAGTATTTCTGTTGCATGTTAATATGCTAGTAAATAAACTGATTATTCTAAAGCAAGCTCTGATGAGGTAACGTAATTGTCTTCTATAGACTTTGTTTCTAAGAAAGTATTCAATGTTTAGTCATAAATATTGTTAACTTTATCATACTTAGCTAAACAAAATATACTTACGGTGAGCTTAGAGCTCAAGTTCTTCGCCATACAATTACTTATATTTTAACATGCTTATAACGCTAATGTTATAAATCTCGAAGGTAAGAATTCCAATAGAGTACATGTTTCTATTTTGTCTCTATCTTACTAGCCACAGAAATTATTAACCTGTTATTTGTATGTACAAATGCAATAATCAAGTTATAAACTTCAGTACTTAAATTATCACCTTGCTGCATGTATTATTGTAACAACATACAATACCACATTATTTTATAATGTACCAATCTAAATGTTACTTGCATCCTATAGAGATCTTACTACGTGGAAATTTCCATGACATTATAAATTTGGTTCTTGTAACTAGATACATCGTCTTACGATGGAATACTACTTACCACCACTTTTATAAAGTTTAAATCATAGGTAAATACGTTATTAGTGTTATTCCTATAAATTATAAACCTTGTGCATGGTTTACTCCATAGTAATATTACTATTATACTGTTGCCCCACTTATAATAAGTTGTAGTTTATAGTAAATTCTATAGTAGATTTTACTACCTATAACTTTTAATCTAAGGTCTATATCAAGTGAAACATTATAACAAAGGTTCCTATACTATGCTAGAACCAAGTAAGCACAATTGACTTTGTAAATAATGATAAGATTCATTATTATTGTCATTGGCAAGTTGAGCATACAAAACATTATTTGTAAGAGTTTATACTAAGTTCGAGCCTTGAGATTGTTTATTGACATGGTTTAAAACGCTTTTACTCTATAGTCAAATGACATATATTAGTTACTAGCAATTCTAACTAACCTTAAACCATTGATTGCAAATGATATGGTTTATACTTTAAATAATATGTAACTATTTTAAAGTCGTTTGAAAAGTGAATATACAAATTGTTATTTGGAAATGTTTATTCTGTGGTCAACGACATAGAATAATTGTTAACCCTTATCCTAAACCTCGATACTATCGATTACAATGATATAGTTTATGTTTTCATTTGTGAATAAATATATATCCATTCCATAGTCAATTGTATAATTGATTTATTGATCATGGCAATAATTTGATAATTGGAAATGCAGATTGACTATAGATAAGACCTTACATGGTTGAAAGATTTGGAGGGCACGTGGTTTGCTCTCGTCCATGCATTGGTGACTTAAAAGATTTGAAAACCCTATTCACTTGTCATTTGTCTCTGAGGATTTTGCTGGCCTGCGGGCTGCTCTGTGTAGTTTCCATGGCAGCCATGAGAGGCTGCTCCTCTGCTTGCTTGATCCGTAGCTTGTGTTTGTTGTTGCAGTAGTTTCAAAACTCAGTCTTTGATCATGAACCCTTGTGGTTGTGAACCTTACTGCGCGAGTGGTTATTTGTTTATGTGTTTGGTTCTCGGCTTGTCCAAGGTTTCAGTCCATTCTTTCTTGTAGATCGTCACAGCTTGTGAAGTTAAGCTTGTTAACACTGTCTCCACTCCGGGGTCGGCATAGGGTTTGAATACTCCTTTGTGTAAGATGCTAAGCTGGTGACAGCTTCTTCGTTCCTCGACAACTCTTCTTCTTGTAGGTAAAGACAACTCGATTTTTGATATGGAAACTCTTTGTCAAATTATTAATACAGTTAGGGTTTTAAGTTTAAAAGCTAAGCCTTGTGCTAATGCTCGGTAATGTGCTTGTTACAGGAACCCATGACAGCTCCAAGCTTCAGTGGAATGAAAACAATGGCCAGCTTCAGTGGACTCATGGCCCCAACCGGTAAGCCCTGATTTCAAATATGGGTTTTGCCCTACTTGCAATGAGGGTTGTTGAAGGAGAAACACAGTGTTTCGAAGTATGTTTCAGTTTCTTCGTTAGTTAAGAGGTTTTAGTACGATGTTTACTCTGGTTTACTTTAAACCCTTGCTGTTTATGCTGGGTATTACTGGCCCTTGAGCCGTGATATGTATTTGGTTTTTAATTAAGAATTTAGCCTTACGGCTTAACAATGTAATACAGTTGGGTTTATAAAGAAATATTTTGTTAAACTTTGAGCTCTGTCTCGTGTTGTTATGATTTCGTTAACCTGTAAATTATGTGTTTATTTTACTGTTTATAAAAGATGTTTATTTTCAGAAAAAGACTGTAAACAGTATAAGGCATGGATTATAGCCTTCTTGTTAAGTTTGCTTGCACAGTTAAGAATGTAAAAGGTTAAAACTTAAATATATTAATTTATAATTGGATAAATTAGTTGTTTAGGATTTCAACCCTCGGGTTTTTCTTTCACAGGTTATAAGCCTGCTAGTTAAATATATTTAGCTCCTAAATATGAAATAATTAGTTTTATTTCGTTTAATATTTATATTTACATTTATTTTATTTACTATTCTGTAACTTAGAATTATTCAAAGCTCTGTAAAGAATGGAAGGTTAGCTCCGGAACTCTGTTTATTTTTCATAAATAAGGGTTTATAAACATAACCCTAATCTATTTTTTATTAAGTAATAGTTTATGATTTAGTTAATAGTTTAAAAAGATATACTATGTGGTTAATAAATTGTTTATATACTTAGCTGTTATCTTCTATAAATTTTATTTGTATCAGTATACTATTACTGTAACTCTAGTGTAGTTTACTATTTGTTTTTCCTGCATTTTTATTTAGTTACACTAAGTAAACAGTAAACACAATTAAACCATAACATTGTTTTTCATTATATTTTAACATTGAAATAAATTATACTCTGCTATCTATAGATTCAAATACTATTAACTATTTTCATTCTCTTAAGAATTCTTTCATCTACTTAAAGCATTCTAACTGTGCTAGAGTATGACCTAGTTTCCAGGTGTGGAAAACACAGCTTTAGAAATTTATAATCTTTCTATTTCATTATTCTCTAAACCAGTTTCATTTCTAAACAATCTAATAAGAATACTAATTCTAACATTTTACAAACTTTGAACTTTTAACATTCATATAGCAGATAAACTAAGATTATTTAACTAAGATAGTAAATTAAAATAACATAGAACCTGTGGAGGACAAGATGACAACAGCTTTAGGAGGTTGTTCCTCCCTACCATTATCCTGGAGAACACTCAAACAACGCTTCCTTAGGACCCCCAAGCCTGTTCCTGGTCTTCTTGGCTGAGAACTGGGTGGAGAATGCAACTGTAGAACCCTCTGTTTGACTAGTTCAATACCTCAATAAAACACTCTAGTTTCAGCAGTATGATCTTCAGCTTAAAATTTGCAACTAGATCAATCAGCATTTATCCCCTCAAACACTTTCCAGCTTTCCCTTCCATTGAATTTGTCTGAAGTACATTCATTCACCCTGAATGATCACTTCTCTAGAATGAGCAGCCTCAGGCGTCTTCAATGGAAATTTTTATAAAGATGCCTAGGTCTTTTGGGTCAGTTTTCATTAATTGAGCCACCTACTCTGATTCCACTTTCTTGGGGAATCATGACCACAAATGTAGGGAGGCTTCCACCTGCAACAGTTGGAAGTGGTTTGAGGATGCTGCCACATGTCAGTTTTCTCTCCACCCAGTCTCCTCCACCAATTTGACCAGTAAACACTCTTTTAACAGCTCTCCTAAGCTGTTGTCTCCTCCTTTATTTATTTATAAATAAAATATTTAGAATTTACATTAAATATCCTTGACCCCACTAGGTCATCAATTACAACTTAGCATAAAATTTAACATATTGTTCCTCAAATAATATAAAATTGTTTTTGCAAAATTGGGGCATGTGACAGTGCAAGTGGAGGCCAATGACCTAATCTAAAACCTAGGAAATTAATCATGAAGATTAATAAAGATATCCTAAGTACGGGAATGGGTTTTTGAGTATTATAACAGGATGCCGAAATATTCATAGATTTGTTTGAAAATAGATTTATGTACTCCCTACCATTATCATATCTGATATCTTCGATCTTCCTACTAGATAGGTTCTCTATTTAGGGTTTAAAAATCTTGAAAAAACAAACACTTCTAACTTGAATTGGAGGAAGAAGACCCAACAATATCTGGAAAAGTCGTCAATGAATGTAAGGACATATTTGGAATTACTCAAATAAACATGAGGGAATAGACTTGATATATCACTATGAATAAGCTCAAGGGGCTTAGAGGTTTGCTCAGACTTAGCTCTCTCATACTTATGCTCAGGGTTTTTTCCAAGAATACAACCTTCACATACTCCTTTGGAAAACTAGAAGTTTGACAATTTTATTACCATATTCTTATCATGAAAATCAGAAAGGTGCTTGTAATTAAGGTGGAAAAATTTATCATACCACAACTTGCTTGATTCATTGGCATGAGTTAGGAGAGTAGAGGGTGATGAGAAATGCACAAAATGGGAAAAATTATATACTTTTGAGCTATGATCATCGGTACCTATGGAAACAACTCTTCTAGTAGAAATTTTAGTGATTTCCACATCATTGGGGTGAATATGACCTTTTTAGGAGACCTAGTGTGAGTCATTTGATAGATTGATAAGAAATTGGGAGCAAGACGTGGGACAAATAAGGCATTTGTGAAGGAACCATGGTCAATATCTATTCTATCCTTCCCTTTCGAATGCCCAACATAAGGTACATTGTACATCTCATTCATAACCATGTTCCTTATTTCTCCATAGTTTGGCACATAAAAGTTTCATTATGCATGAGGATTGCATTTTCTTCCAGCCGATATTTATCAAACTTTCGAGGCACTATCTATTGTTCTGAGGGACTTCTTATTGTTCCAAGGCACTTGCTATTGTTGTAATCCATCTCTTACCTACTGGTAATGCTCATTTGTAGCATTGGATTCAATGATCCTATCTTTTACATTTGATGTACCAGTATTAATAGTTGCTACATGCATCACATACATCTTCCTACTAAGTGCATCAACTACCTTATTTTCCATTCCTTTGATGTGCTTGATATCAAAGTCATATTCACATGTCAATTCCATCCACCTTCTCTGCCTTGCATTCAAAGTAGGATTCTCTAACAAACACTTCAAACCATCATGATCGGTCCTTAACTCAAATTTATTACCCATCAGATAGGGTCTCCACATTGTCAAGGCATGGATGATAGTTGCAAGCTCTAGATCACGAGTGACATAATTCTATTCATGTTATTTTAGCTTTATGGGTTGATAAATGATCACATGAATATAATGAGTTAATAATCCACCAATGCCTTGATTACATGCATCATTGAATACCACAAAGATTCCATCAACATCTGTAATCCTTAGAACTGGTGCACTAGTGAGCATTTCCTTAAGTCTCTGAAAACTGTCTTCATAAGTAGAAGTCCATTTGAACTTCAGACCCTTTTTATGCAAAGATGTAATGGGATGATCTAAGTTTGAGAAACTTTCAATGAATCTCTTGTAATATCATGCCAACCCCATAAAAGATCTCACTTTTGTAACATTCCTTGGTGTCGAACATTCCATAATAGATCTTATCTTCTTGGGATCCACTGAGATCCCTTCTTCTGATATGATGTTCCCCAAGTAGTGAATTTTACTCTGATATAATGAACACCTATTTATCTTGGTATACAAATGATACTCTTTGAGCACTTGCATCATCAGCCGTAGATTCTCTCCATGGTCTTATTTTGTCTTGGATTAGATGAGGATTTCAAACCACAAACTTATCCAAGAAATTTCTAAAAATCCTATTCGTCAAACACATGAATGTTGTTGGTGCATTGCTCAATCCAAAATGTACCACTATGAATCCATAGTGACCATATCGAGTCCTAAATGTTGTCTTACTGATGCCTTCATCTCTAATTCTAACTTGGTGATACCGGGAACTCAGATCTATCTTTGAGAATACCTTGGCTCCTCCTAGCTGATCAAATAAGTCATCAATACTTGGAAAGGGATACTTGTTTTAGATTGTTGCTTTGTTCAACTATCAACAATCTATACAAAGTCCTAAAGTTTCATCTTTCTTCTTCACAAACAACACAGGAGATCCCCAAGGTGACACATTAGGCCGCCTGTAACCTTTATTTAGTAATTCTTCTAACCAGATTTGCAACTCTTTCAATTCAAGGGGACTCATTATGTAAAGATGTTTAAATTAAGGTACAGTGCCAAGAACCATATCAATAAAGAAATCAATGTCTCTCTTAGGAGGCATTCCTGGTAGTTCTTCAAATACGTGTGCAAACTCTTGTGGCAATGGATAACCTTGCAACTCTGTTTTTTTCCCTTGTTTTGGCTCTTCCACATGGGATGCATACAACTGGAAACCCTTCCTGAAACACTTCTTTAGTTGCAGGGTTGTGATTTGTGTCAAATATATTGGTCTCGCTATATCTCTTACTGTCGCATGATTGCCTCCTTCATCTAGATAAGTAAAAGTCTTGTTGTGGAAATCAAGTATGGCATGGTGTGCATCTAACCAGTCCATGCCAATCAACATGTCATATGGCCACATGGGTATGATATTTAAGTCTGTAAGGGTCTTCAGACCATTCATGTCCAAAGGACACTTCTTTAATTCTTTTGTGTCTTTTCTGTTGGTACCCAGAGCTAACTGCACTAGGCATGACGTCTCAAAGTTTAATTTTCTTTAGATAACATCTTTCAACCATATTATGTGCAATGTAATCATGGATAGCCCCAAAATCAATAAAAATAGCTATAGGTGCATTCACAATTTTGCCTACTATATCAATCATCCTGGGATGATGATCAACTTGTCTTCCATCTAAGGATGCATAAATTATTGGAATACTTCTGTAAACATCACCAACCATTGAGGCTCCTTGAATGTTGTGAATGATTTTTCCCTTAAGTGGACATTGTTTGGCATAGTGATTCTCTTTATAGATCCAACTTTCAACATGCGGTCTTGATCTTTTGTCTAAAGGATCTTTGTCTCTCGTCCTGCTTTTCTCCTTTTGTTTTTGATGATTACTATTTCTGAAATCGAGAGGCTAGAATCCTTTCTTCCTTTGGTATTGCTTGTCTTTCTTAATATCTTTCAAGTTATTTTGATAAGGATATTTGTTCTTGTTCATATCATACAAGTGTCTTGCCTTCCAAACAACTTCCTTGAGGTTCTTTGGCCTGTCATACTGGATTTTATCCTATTAGAAGTCTGTATACTTCAAAATCTATAGGAACCTTTTCTCATAGGCTTCCATGGTCATGCTACCCAATTTGAGTTCAAATAACTCCTTGGTATTCTTGTCATAATAATTCTTTGAGAGGTATTCCGTTTGAAAGTACTTCTTGAACCTTTTCCATGGGATTCTTCCTTCATTAATATCATTCAGCTTGACTAGTTGATCCTGCCAAATGGATGCCTTTTGGTGTAGATGGTAGATGGATACCTTTGCTTCCATGTTTAGTGAATACCGATGCAATTGGAAGAAATTTCTAAGGCCCAATAACCAAGCTTTTCCATCCTCTCCTTGTTTTTCTTCTCCGTCAAAGGTTGAAGGCTTGATCCTTCTCAGTTCTCCCACCATTTCATTCTGAGCGAATATCCTCCTTTTATGTCTTAATAGGGATATTTGTGGGCTTCTTTCTAAGCTGCTTGATGAATATCTGTTGTTCTTCTTGGAATAGGGCATATGATGAGGTTTTCTTGAATAAGATCTGGATTTGCCACACTCTCTTCTTGGTTCATGTTATCTTGTCTTTGGACTATTTCTTAACGATGATCTTCATTTCTCTTGTAATTGTTTCAAACCTTGCATTATTTGTCTTTGGGTATGAATGATTCACTCATTGTATTTTCTACAAGTTCTCACTTCCATATTCAAACTTCTTATTGAGTTCTCCAGATCCAACGGTTCAATGCTTCTTTTAGGTGTTTTTGTCATGGATCTTCCTCCTCCAGGACCTAACTCAACAAAATTATCTTCATGGATAGAAGGTATATTTTCTCCCTCCAAATAGATCACTAATCTCTGTCGCTGAACTTTGATCTACGAACTTTGACCTCTTTAGACTTTACTTCTTCGTTTAGGGGTTACCATTTTAGTTTAGTAACGACACTACAAGCTATAATAAGTATTGGAGACTGTGATGTGTTGATCTTTAACCATTGTTATCAATGATAAACCTATTTCACAACATATACAACATAATTAGAAATGCATAAACACATAGTCACTATCTCGTAGAGTTCCCAACAACCATAGAATTGAAACTTAAGATATGATACCACTCTATAGTGCACCCAACCCCAAATCACACCACCATGGTAAGATACACCAGGATTCTAACAAGGAAATGGTTGATTATAAGTAATGCATAATGGAATTAGGTTCTCTAAGGATAGGACAACATGCCAACAAGACACCAAAACAAACAATCAACCATCAAAAGGAAGACAACACTTCTAATGCAAACTTTTCCCCAAACATACATCAGATGAAAGGTAATTGTAACATTAATGCAACTAGTCTAAGTAATAATTTTCACATGTAATTTAAAAATTGACATCATGTCCATTGCAGCTATTAAACCACATAATAAAATAATATCTATAGATGCTAACAAAAATCAATTTTACGACACTAAACAATTCAGATTTACAATACTAAAATAACTTAGATTTACGACACCAATTAAATCATATTTACGGCACCAATTAAATCAGAATTACAATACTAATATACAACCATTTAAACATATATAATATCATATCAAGAGATTCCATCTATGGCCATATGAAATGCCTAAAAACCATATCTAATGTCTTCCCTAAAACATAAACAAAATAACATCTACTAGTTGCTATAACACATAACCAAATTTTCTCTACAAACTACCAATTTAACACAACTAAATCAACCATATAACATACGAATAGAATCGAATATGTAGAAAAAAATAACAAAGATAAAATCAACATCCACAAGAATATATGCAACAATAAACATAGTAAATATTTTCCAAATAATACTAATATGTCAATATCGCAACTAGCTTCAACAACACAAGGTTCCACCCAGCCATAAATCTACCATGCTCATTAATCTCTCAGCATGATAGTCACCCTCGAGATGAGGTCATACACCGACATGATAAGGAAATCTCAAAATCATATATCAACATAAAATACTTAGGCCACAACCTGAGAAAAATAACACAATCCCTCACCACTTAATTTCTTTGCATCAACACTACCTAGTGCAATGGGATTCCCTTCACCGAAAGAGTCCCTCGAGACATCACCATCCACCTTCAGGATTCATGTGACTAGATCAGAGACAAATAACTATCTTTAGGTACTTCTATGTTTAATAGAAAATCAATCCATTCTCCACACTGGAATATATTAGTGTTCAATCCCCCTCACATGTCTACAATTTCCCCTACAAAAAAAAGGGCATAACAACTATGTGTAAAAGTCAATTTGAATGCATCCATAGGCATTCGATTCACGAGAGATAAACTCTCCAAAACCAAGAAGAATGAATGAATGCCAATTCAGATCCCCTTATAGCAATTCGAATTCATTGGTAGAGGCTAGCTTAGGTTCATTAGTAAACAACTTGTATTCATTGAGGGATTTTCCCAAATCACTGGATGACCATTTGAGTTCTCAAGAGTAAAACTTGAATACATATATATTGACTCGTTCACTTGAAAAACACTCCCAACCACTAGAGACCATTTGAGTTCTCACGAGAGCAACTCAAATCTACCAAATCTAAGTAGAATTTACCCAAAATTAACTCCCATGCATTGGAGACAACTTGAATTCATCAAGACTGACTCGAATTCCCATAAAATAACCCACATGCACTAGAGACAACTCGAATTGACCATGAATGACTTGAATTCCTCTAAAATCACTCCCATGCACTGAAGACTACTCAGATTGACCCAAAATTACTCTAATTAATTGAAGACAACTTGAATTGACCCAAAATCACTCTAACTGTCTGAAGACAATCGAATTGACCCAAAACTAATTGAAGACAACTCAAATTCACCCAAAATCACTCTAATTGACTATAGACAAGTCAAATTCACCCAAAATTACTCCGATTAACTGAAGACAACTTGAATTAGTATGGGGTTTACAAAAACCAACTGCATGGTTGACAAAAATAGTAAAATAAGGCACATATGACATAATAGATGAGAGAGTGAGTCCCACTAGCATCAGTTATAGATAATCTCATCAAGCGAGGGTGCATGGGTGCATGCAAGGCATCAAATAGGTGTAATAGGATTTCCATAGTCCAATGAAATAAAAAATAGGAAACATAGAGTAATGTTATGGAGAGTACCAACTCCTAACCCCAACCCTCTCACATGTGGAACCCATGACTCCCCAACTACATTAGTTGTCGATGTTGAGCTAGTTATTTAATTAAAAGCAACAATAAAATAATGATGAAGTCCATAGTCCATAGTCTAGGAACGTAGTGCCACTATAAAAAATAACCACTTCACATATGTCCTAGGATTATCATCGAGGCATTACATATCAAAGCACAAAGGATTAATAAAGTTCCATCTCCAAAAAAGAACTTGAATCAAAGAAAACAACTAGAAGAAAGAAACAGACCCGGGATCAATAAAAGAATGCTTAGATTCCTCAAATAGAATTAAACCATCCATATCTCCAAGAGCATCCTTGGATAGGATATCACCTCATAATTAAACTCTCTATGGGTAACAATGGGTTATTTATTTTTTAAAGAATTGAATTTAGGTTGATATAGTGTAGATAAAAGATATTTGTAATCTAAGTAACATTGATATACATTGTTGCAAAATAAGTAAAATTGTTTTATTTAAATATAATTAATCAGTTTATATTCTTATTAACCTCAAAGTCATAGAAATGTAAGCTTTTGTTTTAAAATATATATTTAAACCTTAAAAAAAATGTACTTTGAAGTTTTTGATAATCTCATAAATCTAGGTTAATGCATTAACAATAATACAATCAAATCCATAAATATAGAAGAATTTTGCCCTTATCTTTTGGTATAATGTATAAACAAAACACGTCATATTTAAATAATTTTGTCGAGCATCAATTCTACACCAATATAAAGTTTGGTTTTGGTTTGAAGTGTAGAGCAAATTCAAAAGAATTTATATAACAAGAGGAGAAGAAGAAATCAATCAGACCACGTTAATTTCCCAATGGAACAAGAAGAAGATCATTACCCGACCTTCTTGGATGTAATGGTTATTAGATAGAATGCTGGTATTGTTTCTCACAAATTTTTTAGGAAGAAAACCACATGGACCAATACCTACATGCAAATTCACATCATCACCCTTCCCAAAAAAGAGATGTTCTAAATACACTGATCACAAGAGCTATTAGGATCTCTGAGGAAGACCATTTACAACAAGAAAAACAACATCTACACGATGTGTTTCTAATGAATGTCTATTCTAGAAATAGATAAATCCTTTAAAAAAATAGGAAGAAAGGCAGCAACATAGAACACATAACAAAATAGTGAACAAGGAAGACGAGGAACATTAAGTGTTCTTACTTACATTAAAGGCACAACTGAGAAAATAGTCAAATGTCTTCGGAAAAAGAACATCAAAAAACTATTTCTACCACCAAACAACCTTAGAAAATGCCTTAGTTCAGTAAAAGATCATGTAAGTCCCAAGTCACATAAAGGTGTATACCAAATCCTTTATGCTTGTGGTAAAACCTACATAGGAGAAACTAGTAGATCAATCAATACTAGAATCAAAGAACACAAAGCATACATTATCCATGATAGAACACAAATATCATCCCTCACAGAACACACCCATAACACCAAACACCACTTCAAAATTGAAGAATCCAAAGTGCTAACAAAAATAGATCATTGGTCCGAAGGAAGAATTAGAGAAACAATTGAAATTATCAAAAAACCTAATTGCATTAATAGGGATGACGACTTGGTCCTAAGCAGGACCTGGATGCCAAGCATTAATCCCAATTAAACTTTAGTATGACTGGATTAATTAATTAATGGCTTTATAATTTGACATTATTAAGCAAAAATTTCTTAAAACTTTATTAAAACCTTATTAAAATTAAGAAGATTTAATAAAGTTGTAATTATGTCTCAATGAGAGTTTTAATAAAGTTTTTAAAACTTATATTAGGTTAGTTTAGAATTAATTTTAGTTTTAATAAAGTTTTATAATTAAAACTTTATTAATACTAATTATTCTATTCGAACCTATTGTATTATATGCATTAACCTAAAACCTTTTCACGTTTGATGTAATTTATTAATATTATGATTACTAATAGAAACTTTTATTAATTTCACCAAACCTTAATCTCACACATCTATTTATTTTCTCACTCTAGGTTTTTGTGTTTTATCTTGGCAAAGCATAAATGTTGGCTTCCTCACTATCTGGTTCTTAACTATTTATAGGATCATAGGCCGTAATCCTTTCCTTGACAATTGTCTTTGTCTTGATGATGAGACCTATTTTTTGTATTAACTAATACTCATTAGTTAGGTTACATCTAGGGTCTACATATTCCAAGTTATTATAGAAGATAAATGATGAGATTGGTCCTTCTTGCTTACACTAAGAGCACCCAAAGGGAGAATACTCCCGATGAAGGATTCCTATAGTTGGGTAGAAAATTGATCATACATATCCAATTTATTTTCCCATCTTGGTGAAAAGAAAAGTATTCAACCTCTATTCTTAAATATCTACTTATAACTCTAGAATTAAGTTTATTTTTTTATTAAGAATAAAATTTGAAATTGAATCCCTAGTTTAATGAATTTATGCATGTATATTTCTTATGCATCATTCAATTTCATGTGTGTGAGAATTCAAAGGGCTTAAAATTCTAATGGGATTGAATTTATAATGACATTTTAAAACTTGGGTAGCGTCCCCACGCCTTGACGTGGGTAATCCTTCAAAGGAGACACGACAATAATGAAGGTCTATGTTAAAAGAAAACTATGAAAAAACAACAAATGAGATTTTATATATGGAATTCGAACAAAAAATATAAACTCTTGTATGTGATCTCATTATTAAGTACATAGGAAGAGATAAAACTAACAAACGTGGTACCCATAAGAGGTAGAAGAGCCATCACAACGCCCAACACAACCCCTTAAGAATTATAATCCCAGTATGGTAACTAGTGTTGGAATTTCATTTCATTTATGCCCTTCAAACTATTTTTTTTACATTTTGAACTTTTATCTTCACCATCACATAATGTTTTGTTGAAAAAAATTACCTTCAACAATGAAGTTTTATTGAACCAACAAAACATGGCACTCTTACTACCATTATGAACCAACAAAAAGTGGAACCCTTTTAGCATGTTAATGTCAGACCGGATTAAATGCAACATACCAAATTTTGCAAGGTTAACATGCAGGTCACTTGTGTAGTTGAAGTTGTGTCATTTAATGCCCAAAAAATACTTCATCAACCAGAATTGAGCTTGATACGCTAGATAAATACAACATGTCTCGTTGTGGATTCCATTCATTAAAAAAGCACATTGCAATTTTGGAATGAGATTGTACTAGGATATTTTCTCCTTTCTTTGCCAGAACAAGTTTAATAAATTTGTTTTATTGTTTGGATTCCTAAATATTATTACAAATGAAAGCCCAAGTTGCATCCAACAAATGATGATTTTTAACCAGAATTTGATAAAATAAATTTGTTGTGCTTTTTAATATGAATAATTACTTTTTTATGGAACATAAAAATGTGAACAAATAAAAATTCCCATAACCCATGTGCTTTAAAGGCGTTTTTTGATATTACTAGGTCATCATAATGAGCATGTGCTTACTATAATTTACATCTTAGCCATAATTTTTAAGATCTTAGGATATGGCCATGTGATGAAATGGTTTTTATTGGCCAAGACCCAAAAATTAGGACCTTGTGACTAGGTTTTAACATAAATGAAATAAACCATTTCAAATCATCAAATAAATTATTTTAGAAAGAATGTGAATGGTATGTCATATATATGAAAATATTTTAGCAAGTTTGTTGATCTATGTCAATAAAAAAAATCATTTAAGAAAAAAGACAAAATAGTTTCCTCAAAATTTAATTTTAGATTACTATTAATTTTATCCAAAAAAATGAAGAGAACATTTTACCAAAATTTGTATTCGTAATCAACAAATTTGCATCAAGTTCACCACAATAGGAAAATTTGTGGTGGTAATTAGCAAATATGTGCCAAGGGACACAAATCTACATCAAGAGATGAGGCTTCCCCTTTTCCATAAGAGGAGATATCCTTGACAGTGCAAGTCATAGTTGGGACTGGTATGGAGAAATGAGGATCTAAAATTCATGAGGTGGATCTAACATTTGAATTCCATAATAGAAATGGGCATTTGAAAATTGGAAACTACATAATAGGGTGGTGTTAAATCCTTCATTGACTACCACCTACCCAATTCCACTTGGTTAATGGAGACCTAGATTTATAATATTAGTTATTACACATCCAACTATTCGACCATGTGGTTACACACCTACAACTACAACCATCCACCTTTACAAGTAGAAATCCAACAAAGAGTATAGGATTAAAAAACAACATTGAGGAATACACATATTTTTATAGGACAACCAATAAAAAATAGGTATGATTTAAAAAAAGTTGAATGACAAAAATACATGCATGTGAATTATTTTCCCGTTCAATAAGACAGTTAGATAAAACTTTTAATAGTATTTGACTAGTAAAATGGCCTCTAATTGGCATTTTTCTGTCAAATTCCAACCTTGATCGCAACCCTTGTGAGTCTTATTGATCTAAATATTATTTCACAACATTGTAGTCAAGGATAGATAGAGAATACTACAAGCATTAGTGAAAGTAATCCAATTTGTATGATTTTCAAAACCAACTATAGTATTTGTTTGCTTTTGAATGGAAGTCCAATTCTAGTAATTCAATAGGGAAAGAAAGGGTTCAAAATTATTCATACCACATAAAACAACATGTTAGAATCCGTGTTGTCTCCACACTGCACCTACGTAAGTTGTTAGGAAATCATGATGGTGATTTCAAGTAACATCAACTTTTATGCAAGGCTATTAAGAGTGTGAAAAAAATTACAATTGTCAAAACTAAGCTAGTAAAATGTTATGAAACCTTGAGAGGTTGTGCCCTATAATGACACACAATGTATGTTTAGAGAATTTCTACAAGTACCACCATAACATTAGACAAGGTGAATAATGCCAATATCACAAAGTTTCACAAACCAAAATATGCGAAGTAGAGTTGCACGAAGTTAAAGGATACAATTAAATCGTATGAGAAAGTGCATGGGAGTACAATTAGGGGTTGTTAGACATAATAAGTAGATTGTCCTATCAAATACCTAACAATTAGTACAAAGAATGGTTCATCAAGGGAATACTTACCTTGATTGGGATTCCTCACATGCAAGGAAAGGTGGGATTCACAAAGGGAATATTTAAATCAAGCCATGAAAATAAAATTTATAGTAAGGTGTCATAGGACCTTCCAAATTCACATAGTAGATGTCCCTGACTGTTTGTGCAACTCTAGAGATGCCACACTATGTTTTCTCTAATATCTCTTTCCACCCCTACCCTCTCAATGGGGGTGGGAATGTGTGGGGATATTGGAGAAAACAAAATACCCATCTCAATGAAGGTGGGTTTATGGGGGAGATATAAGAGAAAACATACTATATTTTCCCCAATATATCCCCCTATCCCCTCCCTCTCAAAATTTCAAAACCAACTATCCACTTTAAAGGATCATATATACAAGTTAACTATAGCCAAGACAAGGCATGAAAAAGGATGGTGAATCATATGAAATTCAATTTTATATGACATATATGAATTCCATGCTCTAAGAACAAGGGTTGCACCAATCCCTATACTTGACCCCTTTTCAAGGAGGCTATTAACATATTACTATGTAATCTACAAAAAGTTCGATTACCTACCATAGTTATACCCTATATTGTAAAAGTATTATTTGGCATTGCTAACATTGTTCTTTGATTTTTATTGGTTGAATACTCACAACACAAAAAATTATAGGGAGTTGTAGGTTGTAAGAAAAAGTTTTGAAAAAAACTCCTTTAGAGTCAAGGAAAGGACTATTGATAATACTAATGACTGTCAAGGAGGATTAGGATGAGGATTCCAAGGAAGTTGAGGTCAAGGTAGAGGAAGAATGATAAAATTTTATAATTACGATGAGACAAGGCATATGGAACTACCCTCTCCTATGAAGGTTAACGTGCAAGAATTGTAGATCCACCAACCATGCCACTAATGATTATACTAGTCTCCTAGAAAATGGGAGGCCAAATAAAGGAAAATGAAAACTTACATGGTTAGATTAAAACTAAGAAATGTTAAATTTAATGGATAATTGAAAGTAAATGTAGTAACTACATGGAGTTCTCTCACATATGGGGACCAAGGTAAAAAATTACCATTGTAAATTTGTAGAGCGACAACTCACGTAGTAAAATTCGATGTGACTTAGTGTAACTCATAATTAGAAAGAGGAAAAGGGATGTTATACAAGAATCTATAATGTGCCCAAATTTGGCCATGTATTACAAGGGCCTAAATCACCTATAGATGTTCATAATAAATTATCAAAGTGGTGGCAAGGGCCAAAGTTGCAAATCCTATAATGTCCAAAACTTATAAATCATGCAACATTAGAGGAAATTGTCCAAGGAGAGCGCATGAAGAAATGGTGGGCCTAGTATGGCATGTAGAGCACCCAAAATCAAGTAAAATATTATCTTAGGTTCGAGTGGAAATGGGAATTATTGGTCTACATTTTCTATGAATAAGTTGGTTAGGTAGTTGAAGGCAATGCTTGTCCATATTTCTCAAGCAAGGATGGTCCAATGTGTGAATGATCATTATCGTTCCACAGAGAACTTATCCATGCATTAAATGAGATAAATAAGTCAAAGAGGCGATAAGTAAGGTTTTTGGACCAAATGGAATCCTTATCCCATGAAATGGGGGATTTCCTTAAAACATGGAGATCACATGAACTTAGGGAAAATAAGTGGTCAAAATGGATAGAAAGGGGGAATAAGTGGTCAAAATGGTTAGAAAGGGGGAAGAAGTGGTCTAGATGGTTAGAGGGTGAATTCATGAAGGTAGTGGAGAAATTTGGACCACTAACTAACCAATGTATGGTTTTGAGATGATTCATGGTATTGGCAAAGTGGGCACACTAGTCTTGTTATTGGTTTTCTCTAATCCATGGTTTTGGATCCAAGTATTGGAGGCAAATAAAATCTTAAAAGTATAAGTATAGTAACATTTGGGGGTAATATTTTCTATTATTTAGATCATTATTGAGAGCTTAGGATACTTGTGCTTGGGTGATGCTCCCCTCAATCATTGTGTAACTAGTTGGAGAAGATTTGATTGGTGAGGATTTGGACACCATGTTCATATCATAGTGGTTAATTTTGCAGGAATTCTATGCCATCTACTCTTTCTTTCCATTTCCGCAAGCTCCGTTCATGTGCTATGTAATTCCAGTTGTCCAATTACAGGTGTTTCACAACTATATTTTCATGTTCTTGTAAGAAGACGTATGTAATGATATCTATGAGTCAAGGAACTTGTAAATGATGTATAAAAATTTAGTATGCATACTTGAAGAATTCCATAAGAAATAAAAAAAATTCTTCTTTTTGCATTTCTTCTTCTTATTCCATCCTTCCTTTTTCTTATGCTTGAAATCAATGTCAATTTGAACCAGTTTTAAGTTTTGAAGTGAAAACCTGACCTATGCTCAACCAAATTCAATTATGTAAGTTATTTAAGACAAAATAGGACTCATCCCACCCTTCATATAATATAATTGGGAGCCTTAGATTCTATTTGGAATGAGTTCAAAACTACATAGTTGAGTTGTCTTGGATTCCTAGTTTTCCTTCAAGTGACCCAAAATTGCAAAAACACTTCCCAAAATATGAGCCAAGTGTCTCTTGCTGCATATTGAGACTTATTTGCATACCAAATACATACATAGTGCAAAAAAAATCTATCGGGTTCCACATAAGCCTGGTGCGTATTTCCTTGTAGCCTTGGGTTTATCCTAAGGAGACTTCCCAGGTGCGATGCACCTAGAAAATGTGCCTATGTCAAAGTAAGAGTCTATTAGGGGGTTATGGGGAGAATTATATAGTGTTTCAAACCATGCATAACATTCATATATGAAATATTGAAGTTGGTACCATTTGAGCCACATTAGAAATAAGTAGGTTTTGGCCTCCAAAATCTAGGAATTGCAACTAGTTTCAAAATGTTCAATTCCTGCCTTGGAGTTTGAGTTAGTATCTTTATTTTCAGATTGGGGATACTAAAGAGGTATAATATTATGGTCCTATTCACATGTGGACCATAAAATTATCATTTGAAGAGAGATCGCAAGTCACATCTCTAAGTTGCATCCATGATACTCATACCAATGGGTGTTGAAGATTAGGAGCAGTATGAAGATGTGAACTATGCTGGATACATTCGATTGCCAAGAGATGAGGATGGTTAATTTTGTGACCAAAAATACATTGGAGACATTGAACTCAATCTTCCTAGGGTATTTGTGGAGGAAATAGAAAGAGTATCACAATCCTCTTGCCTCATGTTATAGTTGATTTTACCTCACTTGGTAGATCACATTTTTATGGCCTTCCATGTCCCTTTGCAGATTCTTTGGACCCCCCTTGCTCGAATTATACTTTGATGATCCAAGAAATTCCCTAAAAAACACATTTTTATTGCTATACGATAATTTTAAGCTAAAACCTGTATGTACATGCAAATTGACCCACGGTAGCCCGCGTACATCGGGAAATGTGCATAAAAACAAAAACTTTTGGAGTTTTCCTTAATGAGTCTGGAATAAATTGAATCTTGGCCTTCCATATGCCTGGAAACACTCTGACTCGAACCTTCACTACCTATTGAAGGGCTATATATGAGCCTCTTGGAAGCATTGAAGGAGGAGAACATTTGAGAGCAAGGAAGCTATAGTTCATTGTTGCCTCATTTGCTTATGCTTGAGTTTGCATCCTTTTGTCCTTTTGAGCACACATTGCTGATCTTCCCAAGCTTGTCATTGCTTTGTAAGCTTTCCATTGAGATGGAGGATTGAAGTGATGGAGGCCCAGGTGGAGGACTCAGTTTCTTCGTTTTGACGAGGTGCAGACATAGTTTGTCACTGTTATCTCTGTTCATTATTAATATAAATATCTATTTCTCATCCGTTACATGTGTATGACTATGAATATTTTATACATGGATGTAGTTGTATTTTCTTATACATGTTGGATTTATATATTCTAGAGTAGGTCTAACACTCAAATATATATCATGTTTTCCTTGTTCGTTGTTGTTGAGGTTGAATTGAGAAGTTGTTCTTGTCATCTTGTTTCCTTTTCGTTTTGGTATCGGTGCATTAGATTCCTTTTATCTCGGTGTATTTCTTGGCTGCTGTCTAATAGTTGCTATAGGTTCTGTGAGTTGTAGAGTCTTTTGTTGCATTTACATATCATCTATTTCAAAAATACAAAAATATTTTATATTTGGCATGTTCATGCATTTTTGCATTTGCATAGTACTTGCACTAGGTTTTCTTAGTTGATTAGTAGTTACGTTTTCATATAGGAATGGTTGCATTATCGTTTGAAGCAATAAATATGCATCTCATGTAGTGGCATACCCCATTTTCACATTTGAAGACAAAATTGCACTTGGCATTGTTTGTTAGGTGTGCATATTTACTTTCACTGTTGAGTCATAACATCATTGGTGGCACAGTCATTTACTTTGAGTAATCAAAGAATCTAAAATGAACGCTTAATTTAAAATGAATTACACATTTTTATTTGATAGGGTGCATGAACAAGATTAGGTCTTAAAGTCTTGAAATAGGTTTTTGTGAGTAAATTTCTCCAAGACTACTAAACAAAACAAGTAGGTGTCTGTCTAGGTGAGAGAGTGAAATCATTGGTATAATTAATGTTCTCAGGAGGGTCCTCTTACACAGGATTTAAGCACGAGGAAACACACATGTTTTTGGTGGGGATAGCCCCTTGCCACTCTCTGTGCAACATCCAGGATATTTCCAGGATCTTATTCATATATGGGGGCTTTTGAGGTACCTTTGGTGCTTTCGAGCTTCAGTATTTGTGACCCTACCCATATGGTAGATCCTGCCTATGACTGTCTACCTAAGAATTGGTTATATTGGGGTGACCTTAATTTCCTTACCTAGGTATCACATGGGGGTAATTGCATAGGTTATTATGTCAGTTTCATGTCCAGGTAGGGGTCAGAAAACACATTTTCTTTATGCATTGAAGCTGAGGGCCACTATAATTGGTTACACACCTCCACTTGTAGTGTATGGGAGTCTAAGGCCTCTCCTAGGAAAGAAATACCTGCTACATTCAGGAGCTCACTTATCCTCCCCTTGGCTTGCTTGCATTTTGGCTTAGATTCTCTTAGGAGTGTGCTCTATGTGCACTAGATTTCTCTAGGGTTCGTAATTAGTTGAGTCTCTTTATTTTTGTGGATTCATTGTGGATCGAGGACATGCATCTCACCATTCTCGGCATTTAGTAGGCCTTCCGCTTTTGATGACTCCTCCTCTGCAGAATATAGTTAGACAATCTAGGTGGGATCATACTCACTATGATTCACACACCAGTCTCATCATGATTCATTGACCTGCGATCTTAGAAGCCCTTCCTTCCCCATTCTCTGGGATGGGGAATGTTCCATTGAGTGTATATGGGACTCCGAAAGAAACCGATCCTTTTGAGGTTGGTACATCATATAATGCATGATCCTAGTTTTTTTATTATGTAAATACTAACCGACGGTCTTCTCCTCAAAGGTCAAGCGGTGAGACTCATCGTGATACCTCTAGCACCGACCCTTTTATATTTGGCATTCCAGACCTTTTGAAAACTTTTATGTCATCTATTGTAGATCCTGGTATAGATCCTAGCACTATGCTTGGAAGCACTGCCACTCCTTACCATGTAGATAGGTTTGGTAGCAATCATATTTCACCTTCCACTCCCTTTGTGGGAGGATCTTCATACCCATTTCCCAGGCCTAATACTTGTAATCCTTTGCACAGAAAAAGGCCATAGACATGTGAACACTGGAAGCACAACTTACATCCCATCTTATGCTGCATCGTCCACTGCACCTAGACTTACATCCCATCTTATGCACAACTTACATCCCATCTTGGAGTTATGAATGAGGAAAATGCTATTTTCTGAGCTCAACAACTAGACTTGATTTACACTTAGTCTGGGCTCTTATATGAGATCATTCTGAACACACCATGGTCAAATTTGGAGCCTAAGTTCAAACCTGGGACACATATTGATGGCATTGTTGGATCTGGGAGTACTAAACCCGTAGACTCAATTATGAATCAAAGGAAGAATTTATCTATTAACCAGCCTACATCAGGACAAGCTATGGCTTCATCTCATCCCACCCAGTCAACGGATGTACACTCTATGCAATTGTCGAACCAGAAGGGTAACCAACAATCCAGATGAAACATGAAAAAAAGTAAGAAATAATAGAAGGGGTGGGAATAGGAACGAAAACCCTAACGATGACAGGAACGACGGTGATGCTGTGTCGGACAAGAAGTATAAACATAAGGTTAATTTTCCTTGCAGTCTTTTGGGGGGAGATCACATCACTTACTTGTGCCCTTGTATTGATGAAGCCTCGAAATTCATTGCACAGAGCCCAACTGTATTGACAGATCCTTTACTGCATAATCAAAATATGAGTTCGAGGACCATGGACTTCATAAGTGTTTCTGATGGGAATCAAAACCCCTTGGATACATAATATGGCCATGGATGTATCTACAACATGATGTCCACTGAGAATGTTGTGACATGAGCAAAATATTATGGTTCGTCGCAACCCGATTTGGGAAAAGAGCCTATACCTCTCGAGGCCCCTTTGCATATCGAAAAGCTTGAAGTTACACCTCGCATTCTTAAGGGAGTCCTAAAGCATTCGAGGCACAATCCTAATGCCTGAGAAGTCCTTTAGACTTTCCCTTCACAGGGGAAAGCTTTGTTGGTTTTCCTTGGGATGGTTGATGCACATCCTTCCACAGTGATTAAATTTGAAACCTATGAAGTCCAGCCTCAATTGCCTTACCATGTGGCCTTCCTAGTCCACATGGAGTGTATGAACAACACCATTAAAAGCACAGTAGTTGATGAAGGCGTTGTGGATTCTATGATGTCTTTAACCTGTTGGAAAGGTCTGGGTTCACCCACTTTGTCTAAATATAGGACCATGTTGACTATTTTTGATGGGAGATATTTTCAACCGCATGGTATACTTCCTTCCCTTGAAGTCCAATTGAGAGGGAAGACCATGTCAATCAAGGTTGAGGTGGTTGATGCGCCCCTTAACTATAACCTTCTACTGGGCCATAACTGGATTTACAACATGATAATGATTGTGTCATCCCTTTTTTGAGTTATATGCTTCCCTTTCAAAGATAGGATTTTCACGATCGAGTAGAAATCATTCGATAATTTCAGTATGAAAGCATCGTCGAGAGCTACTATCCCAATTATTGACAATTATCAGCTGGTAACTGAGAATGTCAGTGTGGGAATGTATCCATCTTTTATGGGAACTTTCAATATTTTCACACCAATTCTTACTATAGGTTCCATTCTTGGTAGTGAATCATCATCGTTGAGTTCGATTCCATTTCACATTGTGCATTTGGAGGACCCTTGGAATCTCCATTCTCCAAGCACCTCAGATGAAGATCCTAGACCTACTAAGATGGACATGTTGTTATCTATAGAGGAAATTGCTTATCAAGAAATCCTTGGTCCCATTGTAGATCCTAGTCCTTCCTCTTCATGGACGGAGGAGGAGGACCCCTTTGTACTGCCTGCTTGGGCAGTTGCATCTTCACACTCTCATGATTGCTTCGATGATATTTTTTCATCGAATGAAGCTATTCTCAAAGCCATGAATGGTTTAGAATGACCTTGGGAGGAGTTAAACCATCGATATTACTTTCTTCCTGAGCTTGAGCGAATTGAGTGTGATGATAGGGTGATCCTTAGCGAGAAGGTTGGTAGTCCTATGATCCCATTAGGCACTCCTAGTAAATATGCCGAAGGGAACATGGAAAACTTGTCATTGACTATCCCTATTAACACTTCTCGAACTTTTGGCAAAACATAAAATGTTTATATTGGGGAAAATTTTTCCCCCGATGAGATTGAAGCATACATTAAGCATTTCAAAGAATTTTGAGATGTTTTTGCTTGGGAGTATGATGAAATTCCAGGAATAGACCCTTGAATTGTCGAACATGAGATCAAGACTTATCCTAATGCTAGACCTATTCGGCAATGCTTACGTGCGATGAATCCCCATAAGACACCTTCTATTAAGGTAAATAAAGAGAAGCTGCTCAAGGGCTTTATCTATTTGGTTCACTTGACTTAATGGGTATCCAATCCCGTTTCGGTTGATAAGAAATAGGGAACTACCCGGGCATGTACTGACTTTAGTAACCTGAACAAAGCTTGTCCTAAAGATAACTTTCCCACACCATTCATAGATCAGATTTTGGATGAGTGTGCGGGAAGTGAGGTGTTTTAATTCATTGGAGGTTTTTTAGGGTATAATCAAATTCAAATCAAACCTGAGGACCAACATAAAACAACTTTTATTTGTCCTTGGGGTATGTTCACATACTGGAAAATTCCTTTCGGCCTTAAAAACGTCGAATATACTTTTCAAAGGGCAATGAACTTTGCTTTTCATGACCTTAAGTGAATTATTGAAGTTTATCTTGATGATTTAGCTGTTCACTCTCGGTTGAGAGTGGATCATCCTAACCATATACGCTTGGTTTTCGAAAGATGTCACCGATATCAAATCCAGTTAAATCCACAAAAGTGCATCTTTTGCGTGAAAGTAGGTTGCTTATTGGGGTTTATCATTTGTAAGGAGGGAATTAGGGTCAACCCTCTTAAGGTTGAGGCATTACTTCGGTTGTGTCCCCTGCGCACTATTAGATACCTTGAGAGTTTGCAAGGGATGGCTAACTTCTTGGAGAGATTTGTTGTCAATTTTGCCAATTTAACTAAGGGTTTCATGCACCTTTTGAAGAAAGACACTCCTTTTATATAGGATGAGCGAGCCCAGGAGTCTTTCGATGGATTGAAGAAAGCCTTGGCATCGACCCCCGTGCTTAGTCCACCCGACTATAACCATGAGTTCTTGTTATATGTGGTTGCGTCTCAAGAGACGATTGGAATGGTTTTGGTTCAAGAGGACAATTAGAGCTCCAAGAGCACGTTGTATATTATCTTAACCAAAACCTCATTGATGTTAAACTTCATTACACTCATGTCGAGAAGCTAGCCTTAGCTACCACCCATGCTATTCAACTGTTGAGACATTACATACTCCTTCACCAGACTTTGGTTGTGGCTCATATCAATTGATTTTAGTTCATCCTAACTAGATGGATGATAGGGTTAAAATATAATAAATGGATTGTCATCTTGCAAGAGTTCAATCTCAAATTTGTTTCGGAAAAATCCAAGAAAACGTTGATCTTTGCGGAGCTGGTGCCAGATTTTCCTAGTTTTGACGAAGTTGAGGTTCATGAAGATTCTTTTGTAAACGATCATATCTTCCCCATCTTGAATGTGGACCCATGGTATGGGGATATTATCATTTATTTGCAAACTTTGAAAGTCCCTCCTCATCTCTCACGGGATGATCATCGACGTTTATGACATGTAGCTAAGAACTACCTCATTATCGGTGACACTTTGTATCGTCGTGGGGTGGATTATATTTTGTGTCGATGTTTGATTGAGGAGGATGCTGAGGCTATGCTTAATGATTTCCAGAGAGGGGCATGTGGTGGTCATTTATCTAGGCTTGCTACAACCCAATTTTTTTTTAGAGCGGGTTGTTTTTGGTCGTCGATATTTAAGGACCGTGTTAATGCGATCAAGTGGTGCCACCCTTGTCAGGTGTTTTCAAGGAATATGGGCTTGTGTCCTTCCCCCTTACATTCAATTATCACTGTTGGTCCCTTCACCAAGTGGGGGGTGGAATTTATGGATTGCAACCCAGCTTCAACTGGGGGGCATCATCGCACTATAGTGGTTGTAGATTAATTCAAGAAATGGGAAGAGGCTATGCCCATGATCAAAGTCAACGATGAGACAACCGCACATTTAATTTTCAATCAGATCATTACTCGGTTTGGTATCCCAAGAGAGCTTGTCACAGACCATGGTAGGCACTTTCAAAACAAGATGATGGCTGAGCTATCTTTGAAGCTGGGATATAAGCAAGATCATTCCCCTTTTTATTATCCTCAAGCAAATGGATATTTTGAAGATGTGAATAAGTCCCTTAAGTCCATTCTATAAAGAACCATCACATAAAGTAAGACTAATTGGCACATCATGTTGTACCTTGATTTGTGGTCCTATCGAACCATGGTTAAGAGTGTCATCGGTTTTCTCCATATCAATTAGTGCATGGGGTGGAGTCAATATTGTCAATTGAATGTGAAATCCCTTCTTTGAAGCTAGCCATAAGAATCTTACCAGAGACTTCCGAGTTAGAAGAACATCTGGTCCACTTAGAGCAACTTGATGAGAAAGGTCAAGATGCCTTAGTGGCTCTTGAGGTAAAAAGGCGTGTTAAGGCTCAATATGATAAGTCTGTTTGTCCCTGGAGATTTAGTGAGGGTGACTTGGTTCTCCTATATGACCAAGCTAGCGAACAGTTAGGGGTGGGTAATTTCAACCCCATGTGGCATGGGCCTTACGTAGTTAAACGAGTGTTAGAGAAGGGTTATTAAGAGCTAGTAGAGTATGAAGAGACAGCCTTGGCAGAGCCTAGAAATAGGATCTATCTTAAAAAGTACTATGCGTAATTCTCACCCAAGGCTGGTACTTTGTATACTACTATACAATTGCATAGTTTAGTTTTGGTATTCTTGTAGTGATTCGGTTTGTTGAGTTGCTTCCACTTGTTGTGGAAGATGTCGACAGAGTCTTCAATATATGTAAGATACGCTGACGGTGTCGACCGCCACACCCAAAACTCAACCTCGGCTGCTTGGGTGACCTATACGTCTACGGGTCATGTCGTTTCTTCAGGATGTGTGTGTATCCGATTATCATCCAACTATATTGCTGAATATAGTGTCATGATCGAAATACTATGTGATGCCATCTCTCATGGCATTTGGTCTCTTGAGGTACGTCTTGACTCATAGTTAGTGGTATTACAGTTAAATGGTGTGTACCGTATTAGAGATCCGACTTTATTATGAAGATTCTTGCGAGTAAGGTATTTAGAACAACAATTTGAAAACATTACATATATTTACATTCCTAGGATCTACAACCACGTTGTTGATTCTTATGCAAATTACATATTAGATTGGAATTTGATACACAGACAATGAAGGATTCACATCACATTTCACACATGTAAATATAATAAACCGATCACTATAAGCTTTTTTCATTCAAAAATATAGTCCAAAAATGGTGTCATAATACATAATGTCATGATACACAATTGGGGTTTTCAGCCACCAAAATACATTACACGGTCGATACAAAATGTACATCAAGGTCTTTATGCCCGAGGAACAGGGTGCTAATCACGAAAACAAATGACAGACTTAGCCAACCATTTGAACAACCGAACTCACACACAGGGTACTTCGACTACCTGCCTCTGCATCGCCTCGAACAAGTCCTCGACTTGCACCATAGGCACCTTATGCGTCAAACAAACAAAGTCTGTGTGTATGCTCTGGAGGGAGGTCATCCGACCATCTAGGACCCACATCTACATGTACATCATCAGTATTAGTATGTGAAACCACCCCAAAACATGTTTTTTTATTTCATTATGTCAAAAAATACAAAAAAATCAAATAATTAAAAAATAAAAATGAATTCAAGATTGTTACCTATGTCTCCATATGAAGATCCCTATGGTATGGGCATATTTGGATCACTATAGAAGTCTATCCCTGCATAGGGGTAGTCATCTATGGCTATGATTTGTCTACACAGTCAGTGAAAGAAGTCAGGTGGGTAGGGTGTAGCTACATGCCCTCCTCCTAGCCGCTGCATCACACCTGCTCGACACATCTGAGATGGATTTGGTAGACCATGTGGAGTGATTTGGACTCTTGGGCTAAGGCCCAGTACACGCTCGAACAAGAAGGTACTCAAAATGCTGGAAAACCCAAAGTTTGTTGTTCTACCTAGCTTGCAGTCAGTTAATTGTTGTTTCATTTTACCCAACAAGGATGTACTCCAGACATATATAGTCGGTCTCATGCACTTGACTACGTAAAACATGAAAGGCCTGGAAGCCTAATGAAGAGATGTTAATCCCACTATCCTGCCCAAAAATAGTACTGTGAATTTGAGACTGAGGTTCCAAATAGCATTCACAAGGACCTGACTTCTAACATTTTCAGTGTCTAGAAGGAAGTATACAACAATGTACTCATCAATGGTGAGGCCACCTCCAACCCCATGAGATTTCAAGTTGACTATCTCGCCTCGACGAGATAATCCAGTGATAAAATATATGTCCTCAACCTCAAGTCTAAGAGGTATCCCATCAATATGAGATGATTCTGTATCTGGATCCCAGTAATCTGTGAGCATTTGGAGTAGTCTTGGCTAAGCTCCCAAGACACCAAAAATTGTACAAACCACATGCCCTTAATGCTTGTTGGGAAACTATGTCATCTTGCACTACCCTATCCACATCTTTGTGTTCATGTTCACACCATTCTAACACCATCCTACAAGGAAAATACAATATTTGATGAGTTTTTGCATTAGAATTTGATATTTGTGCCCTCATACGTGACTTTTCTGCTAACAATCGCGTGTGTACGTAGAAATCGGGGCATTTTCCACATACACCCAACCCTATATGCGACCCAGAGATCTATAGCTCGCGTGGGTTGGGATACCAAGGTAGGGGTGCCTTAAAATAAAAAATCAACCACTAAAAACTGAAATAAAACCATTGAAAAGATAGAGTGTGGGATGTAGATTTACCTGGCTTAGACAGTTCTTGGTTTTGTGGCCCGTAGCTCCCAGAATCAATACTTGAAGTTCGTGGGTTAAATAGCTCCAATGCACTATGTGTGGTGAAAAATTCAAATGGTATGGTAAAAATGACTTTTTTACCATTTTATAATTTGTTTTTGAATTTTTACCCACTAGCCTATAGTTTTGACCCTTATTGACTATTTTGAACTATTTTTTCCTAATGTTGTGGTGTAGGGAGTTGATTCGAGTGTACTTTTACTGAGATCTTGACTTGTTCGTATCTATTACATGTATAATTTTGAACTGGAATATAGGATAGGATCACATTTCTGCTTGCATTATGCATTACCTTATGACCATGTCACCTTGACTATAGGTACGAACCCACTTCATAATGTCACAGAACCTTCACACTGCTACTAGAAGTGGTGTTAAGTAAGTGGTAGAGCCTTCCCATTCATGGGTTCCCTAGTTAGATCCTGATTTTCAATTTGGTACCCATGCCGAGATTCTTCCACTAAGTCTAAGAGTCCCTTATAGTCCTGCCATGCCATTGAGAAAGAGCCTCATATCCCTCTTGAACTTTATGATGGCCATCTCCCAAAGGGAGTCCCTTTTATATCAAGCTGTAATTTCATTTCATGCATTTTTCTTGCCTTATTGAGCTTTATGTCGGCTCCCCGCTTCAGAGCTACAAGCCATATAGCCCGAGCTTGTCTCAATCCTAGCCAAGTAGAGCCTTTTATGTATCCTTTGCATCTTGATCATCCCATTACCAGGAGGGGACCTTACCTCGAGTGTCCTTATCCTATACATGCTTCCTTGTATTGAGCATAGGTATGTTCCATTTCTTGAAACTACTTTCCTTTCTCGTGACACTCGTCTCCTCCTAGATATGTACTATAAGCACTTTTATTCTTTTTCAAGCTTTCTAATCTAAAAAAGTCCAAAAAAAATTAAAAAACATAAAAATACGGATGGGAAGTTATATTACTTTTGGAAGCTATCAAGTCGTAAAACCTTTGAAGAGAGCACTATATATCACATCCATTGGTTGGGTTATTAGTATGACTTTAGGATTTGTACTCATTATTCTTATTTTTCTCCACCGACTGGTTATGCCTCTGGTCCCTATGGAGCCTTTATTGATGCCTCCTGTGTCACAGAGTTGTCCCAGTTTACATGTTGAGTCTATGCGTCCTATTCAATCACCATCTCCCTTATGCTCTTGTTCAAAGGAATTTTTATCCTAAGTCGATCATTCCTTAGTTATCTTGTCTTTGCATGTCATCCATTCCCGATACAGTTACTGGTTCATGCACATCCTGATCATCTGATTTCTTCCAAATCATCCACCATTGATGAGTACCTCGTGTTGGTTGATGGGGGATGCCTTAATTCCCTCCTTCCAATGGATTCCATTCCATCTACTTCATATCATTTATTCTTGAATAGGAGTCTAGATTCCATTGAGTGCCTTGAGACTTGCAGTCATCAGTGGCAGGTCCTCTCACCATCGACCATTTTGGGAATACATAAATGTCCCATGATCGATGGATTCTTTCAAGTGTTCGACCTCAACACATATATTCACACTTGTTTGATTGCACTTTGTACCTTGATTCCCATTTTCATTATATGTGGGATATCTCGCATCTGTTAATGGTATACATCGATGACATGTAATCAAATGATGGTCCATCATGTTCAACCTTGACACCTTTATTCACATGATGGGACATGTACTTGTTGCAGTTTGCGTAGAAGACCTCTGAGCTTGGTGGAATTCCACATATGCTACCTCCTTGATCGTGCCAGTATTCATGATATGTCATCTCTTATGACCAAATTCCAGTGTATTATCAGATACCTTCATCCATCATGGACATCTTGTTCACTATATATTGTACGTGACGATGAACACATGTGACATATGTCTATTATGCTTATTCATGTCCATTGTACTCTTATGTATCCGGGACTACTACATGTATATTTGCAGTCACATGTTGAGATTTGTCATTGTATTGTACTGATGAGTGGCTGGTTCTTCCATTTGGGTCTTCATTACTCCACTCATGGGATGGATATAATGTATTTCAGCCATCATGTTACCCCTCTGACCTCACACATTAGGGGGCATCTTTTATAGCTGATTTTACCACACTTGGTAGATCACATTTTTATGGCCTTCCATGCCCCTTTGCAGACTCTTTGGACCTCCCTTGCTCGAATTATACTTTGATGATCCAATAAATTCCCTAAAAAACATATGTTTATTGCTATACATGACTTTTAAGCTAAAACCCACGTGTACACACAAGTTGATCCACTGTAGCCCGCGTACATCAGGAAATGTGCATAAAAGAAAAAACTTTTGGAGTTTTCCTCAATGAGTCCCTGTCCTTCCATATGCTTGGAAACACTCCAACTCGACCCTTCACTACCTATTGAAGGGATATATATTGAGCCTCTTGGATGCATTGAAGGAGGAGAACATTTGAGAGCAAGGAAACTATAGTTCATTGTTGCCCCATTTGCTTATGCTCGAGTTTGCATCCCTTTGTCCTTTTGAGCACACATTGCTGCTCTTCCCAATATTTCCATTGCTTTGTAAGCTTGCCATTAAGATGGAGGATTGAAGTGGCAAAGGCACAGGTGAAGGACTCGGTTTATTTGTTTCGATGAGGTGCCGACAGAGTTTGCCACCGTTATCTCCATTCATTATTAATAGAAATATATATTTCTCGTCCATTACATGTGTATGACTATGAATATTTTATCCATGGATGTAGTTGTATTTTCTTATACATGTTGGATTTATATATGGTAGAGTAGGCCTAACACTCTAATATCTATCATGCTTTCCTTATTCGTTGTTGTTGAGGTTGAATTGCAGGTACAAGTAACAAGAGTATTCAAAAAGCTCAGCGGGGATCTACTACAACCGTCCGGAATAAGGTATGTTATGTATCCCTTAGTGTTAGTAGCATTCTTTTCTCTTGCATATTGAAATGGATTGATTTTTGGTGTCATTTAGTCTGTTGTGGTCTACCCCAATCCATAGGAAGTTTCTCTCCGTAACACCTCTGAATAAGTAAAAAATGAAACATCACATATCCAAAATCTTCCATCTTTCAAACATAGTCAAGCTATATCCACAAGTCAAACAATAATAAAGTAAAAACATTATGAACGACATCAAAATCCATAAGCTCTATGGGAAGCAGTGTATCTCTATCCACTTCCTTGTGAAGTGTCTTTTTTTCCTGCTTGCTCCTTTGGCTTTGTTGATTGTGTTTCTTTGTCTGCCTCAATATTCAACTGTCCTAATAAGGTATGTGATGTAACAGAGTAGGAAGAGGCCTTGGATGAGCTATACTTCTGAACCTCTATTACCTTTGTTGCTTCCACTGCTAAAGAAACTCATCTCATTGATAAATGGGACAAGATTAGTACATATTCAAAACAGTAAGAAGAATTATCAAACAAATTTGCATATAACATAATCTATTCATAGCTCTGTTTTAAACAATCAGTTATGCATGCAACATTAAGTGTCGTGAATGCAAAAAAATACGCTTATTCAAATAGAGCCAACAATAAATTACACTACAATATACCATTTGAAATGGATCCAAATTGCTTGTTTACATGCCTTTCGACACCCAAAAGTCTTCCTTGATGAGTAACGAAAACAATTAATTGTCCTCCAGGTGCAAGCTACAGGTGGTGGCAGAACAAAACTCAAAATGAACATTGAAACAAACCTTTTTCCAAGTGAAATCTAAAGAAATTGTGCATTAATTCATCAAGTACTTGAACATTTAATGTTTCAATATGTGTTCATGCCATTCCTAAGTTATGTAACTCTCAACATTTGCAACATTCCAACTATCAACCATGTACAACTGACCCACATCAACGTGCCACATCAACCTTTCTTTATGTAACAAAAGCAACCTTTTAAAAATTTTATTTGTATTGTGAGAGACATGATGGATCAAATCTCTTCATATCCCTTAATCTCAGTTCCAAAATTAATATCATTCCATAACACAATAAAAAAGTCAACATATTCCCTCTACTTGCACACTAAATATTACCACCTTTCATTGCATAGGTCAACAATACCTTGTAAGTTCAAATCTAAATATTTAACCATGTTAAATATCAACTCCTATAGCATGCAATGGAATCCATATGAGAGGGGGTCATGGATTCCATATGTGAGGGGTTTGGGACTAGAAGTTGTTGCTTTCCCTAACCTTACTTGGAGGACCTTATTTTTTTATTATTATTTTGGCATGAGGAGTTACTATTGGGTTTATTTAAATGTTAGATGGACCTTCTTTCATTTGTGCACCTCCTTGGAGTTTTGGTGGTTTTTGGGAGTGTTATTTTCCTGGTAAATTATTATTATTTCCTCTCCTAGTGGTGGTTTGTTAGACCATAGCGCATGATGTTTTTTGTGTTTTGATTAAATTTGAGTTTTATTTGATCCATTTATGAGCTAAGGTGCCCTTCTCCTAGTTTTTGTGGATTATGAGCTAGATTTGTGCTTCCATATCCTTACTTTGTGCTTTTTATCCTTGATTTTTTCCTCCACAAAACATAAGTGCACCCTCCTTGCTTTTTTCTAGTTTTTTCTCCTTAATTATTGCCTCCATTAATGAGAAAGTGCACCCTCTATGCTTTTCTGGTTTTTTCCTTGATTTTTCTTGGTAACTCCTTTATTTATTCCATGGATTTTGTTATTTTGGGAATAAAATATTTTGTGTAACATTCCTTCCATAATTTCGAGTTGACCCACTAGGATTAGTAACCACTCTCTCATGATTTCGAATTGGGGCATGAGGAATTTGAATTGCCTTTTTGGCTATGAATTCGAATTTGTTCTCTCTCGAGGAAGGGGGATCTATTCTCTCCATCATTTGTTTTTGTCCTCTCTAATTTGAAATCCATCTTTCTCTTGGGATTTGAATGGTCCTCTTGATTATCAAAAACCCGTAAGTTCATGAAGGAGATAGCAGCTGTGTTTCCAATATTGTTGAGATTTAATTTGGTTTTGGGAGCGATGAATTGTGAAGGTGTGATCTATCAAGAGTATGGAGACTCTTGAGAATTTTTTGGCAGCTCTCATTGTATAAAGGAGAGTGAGTGTTTTGTTGCAGGTTCCTTACCAGGAGGATCCGAATTGCTCCCTAGTCTACATATCCAAGAGCTATCTCATTATGGGAAGGAGGATAGATTGGTGAAGAATTTTTTTTTATGTGTATGTGTTTTTGTTTTGAGAAAATCCTATTGTGCTTTGTGTATACATGCTTAGCTAATTATGTATTAACATTGAGATTGTGCAGAGTCTTTGTGTTTTGTTATAGGGATCTTTCCATAGTATATTCTGAGTATCTCATCTAGAGAGTTAGTCTAGGTTGTCCAGGATTCTCTCACAGGAAGCCAAGAAATGAGATTGGCGATCTAGGTCATATCCCATAGGTGGGAAAGTACTAGCCCAATATTCTCGCACGGGAAGCCAAGAGATGACATGGATGAGTTAGGTCACATCTCATAGGTAGTGGAGAACATACTAAAAAGTAAAAATGGGAAATTTTGTGTTTTCTCAAAAGAAGAGTTTATGAGAAAAGTTGAGTGTGCCTTTGCATGAGGATCCATGGCCCCATCTTGGGGGTGTCCTGTCTAAGTAAGATCTGGCTTGACAGTGCCTATGGATGGATGGAACAGGGTCCTATATATGCTAGTTTCCCATTAAATAATAATCATTTTATTATATATA